>OZ005661.1:0-72500 GCA_963930645.1 Salticus scenicus | reverse complement strand
CTGCACAGGAATTTATACCATGGTCCATGGTCTGTAGAGCGCATGCGTGTATCATCCGGATCCTAAATTTTTTGTGCTCGCTGTAGACGCTAAAGTTGTTTACACTGTTGCTGGTACTGTATTCCTACGCCGCTGTTGAAATTCTGATATTCATTTTAAACATGTTTTATTAAATTATTAAAGTTTTTTTTACGACTCACAATCGTTAGAAAGGCATCAGAAAACATGATTTATCTTTTGGTCTGTTTGAACTTCTCATCATTCGAATTTATTGCTGTATCAAGAAAAGAAATATAAAAATTAATCTTAAAATGATGTTTAGCATCACTTGTTGATTTATCAGCTGACTGCATAATTAAACTTCGTTTTCATTTTTCGTAATCGGACTGGCTCTGACTCCGATGGGAATGATACCGCAATATTAATCTCTTCTAAAAATGCCTCCTGTTTATCAAATCCGAAATCACTTTTGCAGTTTCCAAGAAAAAAAATTTCTTTTTAGTAGTGGAGTTTGGGTCACATTTTCATCATTGGCGCGTCGTCTTTTGTTATGTACTGGCGAAAACTTTCTTCACTATTTTCTAATAGAAAATTAACATTTTTTATACATGATCTGGCTTGTGTTCGTTGAGAATGGACAACTAGAACGAAGTGGAGCTTTCAATGTTTGTGGAAAAAAGCTGTGCTATGATAAGCTACATTCCACTGTTTGTGGGTTAAAAAAAGACTCCTACAGGTTAAATATATTTACTAATTATTTTGGTAGATGAAGCAAGATTTTTCAGATTCAGGTGGAAAAAATCTTTTGTTTCTTCAAATTATTATCCTGATAGTGTTACTTTAGGATTCGGGCGAAAATAACTTTTCAAATGAGCCTAATTTGCTTTGCCAATGATACTTTTTCTCTAATTTTCTCTTAAAAAAATTGTACTCCAAAATTTTTTTTTTCTGTTAACAGCTAGTCTCAATTATCAACTGTACTGAAAATTAAATTTCACATTTTATTACTAAGTGCAGCTACTAGAAAAATAAACTATAACAGAATCACTTTGTAAAATTCCAAAAAAAAAAAAAAAACCACGCATAGCCCCTACAAAGTCACCTAGTCTAAAGATCTAAAACTTTCTTCTAGTTAGAGCTAGCTTCCTTTAAATCTTATTATTATTATTATTTTTTCTTTTTATGTCAGTTCAAATTTATAAAAACATGATGTTCAATTTAGACCCTTGAATGGAAAGTCAAAACTTTATAGTTCCAATAAAGTACAGCCCCATTAAATAATGACTCAGTGACTTTTAGATATAGTGTAAAGCTGTTAACAATTAGATGGACAGATTTAATGACGGACTGTTTTCAAAACTCAATTCGACGTTGTAAGTTTCTGAAATAAATATATTGTTATTATGGTAAAATCAAGCCAGTTGTTTGTGACTCTTTCTCTAGCGCTTCTCATCAGATAAATTGGATTGACTTAGATGCCCTGAAATGTCAATTCGAGGATTATGCTATGCGTTTACTTCATTTTTACACGTCCAATTGAAAACACGCCAAGAAAAACTCAGTAAATGTTTCGAAGTCATAGCAGCAGGCTTGTACTTTTTAGTCCTTTCTAGACAAAGATTGTAAGTGTTTAAAATTTTCACACAACATGAGTGCTGTGTTTCCAAGACTACATTTTATCTATTCTAAAGTGCCATTAAATAGTAATAAATAAAATAGATTGTGCCGCCCTCTAGATTTGAGCGCCCTAGGCCATCGCCTAGAGGTCGAGACGGCCCTGCATACAGGAAATCAATTTGTAAATAAGCATGAGGCATTTGTAAAGTTGTCTAATGTAAAAGAAAGAAAAATTATAAATTGTAAACCAAAAAGGTTTCAATAGTAATAAACAAATTTCACTTATATTACTTTTTTTTTTTTTTGTAAGTTATGTTTTTATTTTCAGATACAGTATAAGCTTAATGTACTTTTACGTGCCATTGTGATAATTATATCTCCAGAAAAATAATATACTTCGTATATAAGATGTTCATATTGCTTTAAAGAAGTTTACAAAATAAAGTAATAATCTAAAAAGTTTAATATTTTTCAAGTCTGCAAGTAAATGTGTTAAAATGTGTACTATATTCGAATTTATCTGGTTACAGTGGTAAGTTTAACTGTTTAACTATTAATTACTTTTTTGTTTTTTATTTCAAATTAAAAAAAAAAATTATCTTCTGTGTATAACTCTTTAAAGACCTGATTAAAAACTTTTAAATTTAATTTACAAATGAAAATCAAACATGTCGAGGCGTTTAGAATAATGTATGAACTGATATTCATCTTTTTCTACTGCTTCTGGCATTTTCGCATTCTGCTAAAGCTTTCTTTTCTGATTTTAGCTTTTTTGCTAAAGAAAATTTTCACTCAGCTTAAACCCTGATTGATAAGCATTGTGGATTAATTTTTTAATGGTTTCTTTGATTATTAACTTGACTGAAAAATTGTTGTTTGACGTATGTGTTTATTAAATATTTTGTCACATACTAAGACAATATTATTTCAGTCACCAATTATAAAATCCGACATTCGGGAGTCGCACTGTAAGTTAAAATATATATTTTTTGCACTACCCGTCTTTTTTTCAGATAAGTGTTTGTTTATATATATCATACTAATAAGTTATGCATTACATTTTATTTTTATTTATTTATATTTTACATTCCTCGAGTCACATACTTTTTTTTACATTGACAAACAACTGTTTTTTCTTGCTTATATATATAAATTGTATTTTAATAAGATAATTATAAATTTTTTTCACAGAAGACTAGATTTTAATAACTATTTAGTGTTGCTTTATTCAGGGGTGAAACTTTTCAAGGGCTATCCCTGAATTCAGGGTTTTTGAAAATTTTGCTTTCTCTGAATTTCATGTTAAATTATTTTGTTTTTGCAGAAATTCCTCATTTTTAATGTTTAATTAAAATGTAGTTGTTTCCTTAAAATGTATTAAGAACTCTTCAAATATCACTTATAATAAGTAGCCATGTAATATATCACTAATAAGTGTGCCCTATGTGCATGCAGGTATTAGTTTTCAGAGTTTTTGTGGCCATTGCTATTTGGACCATCAGTGCAATTAGTGGGGAGGCTATTCAGACCGCTTCCTTGTTGTGTTGGTCATAATAATGATTTTGCTTATTTGATCTTGAATTTTCTCTGCAATATACTAATGCAAGGCCTAAAATTTCAACTCCGATTACACTCACCCCAAAAAAAGTTATACTCGCCGCAAAATAGGGTTGTCTTTTTTTTTTTTTTTTTTTTTTTTCTGTTTTACGAATTTTGGGTTTTTTATTTTTTCTAACTATTTGAAATGCTTTTACAAATATGTCTAAAATTATATATATTAAAAGTGTATGGTATATATCATCATGTCTCATAATCATCTATAATCAAAAATCATTATAATGCATTATATTTGAGATCTGGAAAAAAGGTTAAAATATCTATCAATGCGAAGAGTCATTAAAAAAAAAAAAAAAAAAAAAAAAAAAAAAAAGAAGAGGAAAAAAAAAAAACTTTTTCAATCAACACCCTCTGAAAATCTTATTATGCAAGATTAAGCTTCCTTATTTTCCGATTTATATATTGAACTTTTTACATCAGAAATGTCTTTTTCGTCCATTTTATTTTTATGATCAGACGGAATGTTGATATGTATAACTTGTTCATTGCTGTCATTTGAAATAGCCATTTCGGAATTACATGTTCGATAAAATTGTTGCTTACAAATCATAACAAGCGTAAATTCTTGGTGTTTCAGCAAAAACTGGAAAATGTTAACTGTTTTTTGATCATTATTCAACAAAATAAACATAGGCAGTATCTTTAAAAGGGCTCGGGATCATTTTCATGCGCCAATATCGCATAGGCAAACTTTCGCATTTTTGTCTCTTGTATTGTGGGCGTCTAGCAAAGAGGCTCTCTACTTGTCTATTCTCACTCTGCTTAAAGAAATCACAGTGGGAGAAACGAAACTGCCTAGAGATTAAAACTTTTATGCGTGTACTTTTATGCATTTTTCCTTTCTCAGGCTGGGACGATTGTCAGGCAACGTGCACACAGACTCGATACTCAAAGAAGAGAAAAAGAAGAGGTTAAATATGAGGTTATAAGATGGCAAGATTTTGCCATATTTAAATCTATAAAAAGAATGTTTTCTGTCACCTTATCATGTAAGAATTCTATCTATAACTAGACCAAATTTTTACTCGCCACAGTAAAAATTCCACTCACCAATGGCGAGAGGAAATTTCGCGCCCTGTACTAATGATTTTGCTGGTTTCAACTACAAATTCAAACTTTTAACATTTTAAAAGTGTATAATGGGATTGATCTACAATCCATGTTTATTTCAACATTGTTGTTAGAAAACATTACAAAATAATTTCAAAAGTCATTTTCAGAAAAATTATACATATATTTGTATAGAAAATTGGGTTTGGTTTAGAGCTGTACCGAGTACTCGGTAAAGTACTCGGCTAATTTGCCGAGTACTCGTTACTCGGGCGAATTTGGACTAAGTATTCGGCCAATACCGAGTAGTTGTAAGAATTTCATTATTTTTATATATTATTGAAAGAAATGTAACATTCATAAGAGTTGTTTATTAATAACTAAACTAAAAAATTATGAAAATATAAAGTCATTAAACTTTTGCTGCAAACAGTTTTTGCAGTTAAAATGGGCGAGTATGACACCAAACTCGGTATAGAGACAATTCATGGTATGAGCTTATCCCTTTTAGTTACAAGTATTTAAGTATAGCCATCTTGTATGTGTGTAATATGCAATTTTTTTAATAAAAACTTAGTACATAAAATTGTATCTGTAAAACAGACAAAAATAAAATATTTTAGAAAAAAAGAACCCTTATATAATATTAAAATAGTAGATAAAACATTAGTTATATATTTGTGAAAATAAAAGTAAGACACTTTTAAAACTGTAAGAAAAGATTGATTTTTAATTTAAAAAATAATAATTATGAAAAAGGTAAATACACTGAAATGTTATTAAAAATATATTTTAATAATCAAATTTGTTGTTTTGCAAATTATGGCCGAAAACCACCTATCTTTTTTTTACTCTTCTTGAATTTGAAGATTAATGTTTGAAATGATAAAATATTTATTTTAATGTTCTCATTTCATATGTAAATTTTCATGCATGCATCAAATTAAGCCTGAGTGTATAGGAACTTCTATATTCTCTAAGAATTATCTAAGAATGGTTCACATCTGAGAAAGACTATATAATAAAGAATGAAATTATCAATTATTATGGTTTTAATAATCCACTAAACTGGACATATCAAATATAACAATGAACCTAATTGTGTATACTATACACTACAAAAGTTCTGAAATATTTCATGAAAACATGCTGTTTCCCATTTAATTTAATTTTGTGTTCAAAAAGCCTTTTTTTAATTTTAACATGTGCAAAATTCTTCATATATACATCAATGATCAATTATTCATTCTTTCTTGCAACTATTCGGTACTCGGCCGAGTACTCGGTTACTCGGCCACAGTGCTACTCGGTGCAGTACTAGTTTGGTTTGCATCGAATTATATTGGAACGGTTTATTTTTTTATTTATTTTTTTTTTTTTCTTTTTAAGAAGGAAAAGAAATAAAAAATCAAATGACATCTATGTAGTTCAATATGCAGATTTATTCATATGTTATAAATTTATTCATAAACAAACATATTGCAAAGATTTTTTCAATGATTAAAAATACTCAAATTTACTAAGATCTGTTTTTCATGTTACATTTTTTATTTTTATTATCCAATTTTCAAACTGTTTATATTGCCCTTTTATGAAGAATTTTAGCATCATTTAGAGTACAAAATTTCTCTGAAAATAATTAATCTCTACCCCACTCCCTCACTCAAAAAAAAAGTAAAAAAGATAATTTTTCGTGCGCGGGGATGAGACACATTATATTATTTCTAAATTTTACTCTTATCAGTGCTAACTTATTCTCCTTCGAAAAGATGGTCTGAATAGCCTGTACACTAATCGCACCGACTGTCCGATTAGCCACTTCGGGGTTTTTGCAGGTTTCGTTTGGTAGTTTCATCCCTGTTTATTAAATTTTTCACATTTAATAATTTTCATATTAAATGTAATTAAAAATATTCTTAATTATCGTCTCACTACAATGATTACAGTGTTGCATTGTTAAAGTTTTCAGAATTTTTTAACATTTTATTTTTATTTATTTATATTTTACATTCCTTGACTCATAGTTTTTTTTACATTGGCAAACAACCGTTTTTTCTTGCTTATGTTGAAAGTGACGCAGCTTTGCTTGCTTATGTGTTTTTTCTTGCTTATGTCGTGTTACATTCATAAGTGCTTTAGTTCATCCTAACACTTTAGCGGTAACATCCATAAAATCACAATCATCACTTTACGCCTAACTTTTGGCAAGATTTAAAAAAATCAATTTTGTCAGTTTTTTAATTTACAAAATGCTCTTTTTTTTTTTTTTTTTTTTTTTTTTTTTTTTAAATATATATATATATATATCATATTAAAAAAATTCTTACTTTGTCAGTTTCAACATATATACTTAAAATAAAAAAATCCAGCAAGTACAAAAATACATAAATGCTGTTTGCAGAAAATTTTTCCAAATTATGAAAAATTAAAAAAAAAAAAAAAAAAAAAAAAAAAAAAACTTATAGCTATTACTTACTTTGTATACAACCAAAAATTTGCGATCATGATAATTTATGAAATACTGAATTAATTTGAACCAAATATTTGCTTATGGAACCTGAAAATATATGAATAGTTTAAATGGATATTTTATGGTAGTTCTCATTTTGCTTGAAGATGAAATACATGGTATTTGACTTATTTTAAAAATCAGTTGACCAGCAGATAATTAAAAATTTTCTTCTACTGTTTATTCCAGGGTTGGCAATTTTTTTCCAAGCTGGAAAAAACCAGCCGGAAGAAATAGGTTTCTTCCAAGTGGAAGAAACTGTTTTTCTTAAAAATTTATCCTATAAATTGCAGATTTGTAAGATACAGTGGATTCATTTATCTTTTAACAACTTTAAGTAACTTTAATTATACCTGTAAAAATTTAATTTCATATTTAATTAATAATTATGAGATTTTTACTGAAGTGATCTTTGGTATCTGATGATCACGTTCCAAAATACTCAAAGTCCATTTAAAAAAAAAAATTGATTTCAATTTAAACAGTGTAAAGTTTTATAATCTAAACGATTGTATTTCTTTAACTGGTAATAAATAATAATTTGGATTACTTGCTAAAACTTTCTGATAAAACAGCTCTTAACAAACATCCAGTTAATTAACCCTTTCACTACCAGCGTCACATATATGTGACGATCCGATTTTCTTACCTGAGCCTGGCGTCACAAATATGTGATGGGTGTTCATTATTAGTTTATGATAATTGTTTGCATCAAATCGTGTCGCACACAGGCGTGCTATGTTATAAAACAATAAAATAGATACAGGATGTTATTGGTTTTAGTTAGAACGTTATAGATACATCCCACAAAAATAAATGACAATTTTATCATATTTAAATAGTAAGACGTCTGGGCTGTGGTGGCGGTTTTTCTCCTGAGGCTCTGGTAGCGAAAGGGTTAAGAGTACTAATATTCAATAATTACTGTATTACAAAATGTCATCAAAAACTTTATTTTCCTTATAGTCATATACAGTACAGTCAAATCCCTCAAATCCGCAGATTTATCATCTGCAAATCCTTCTAATCCGATTTTGTTTTTTGAATGAAAAAGAAATTTACATCTCATATTTCAAAAAAATTCACATTATTTCTTTTTTAAAACAAATTTTTAGCTTAAACCTTATTTTGAAACATAACTGGGGAGAAGGGGGAATAACAGTCTTGTATTTATTATCCTGCAATTCACACAGACTAGTGCTTAAAACAAATCACTATTGCATCAACATTTAACAAAATTAATCAGTGATGAATATTATTTCCGAACTTTCAAAAATATTTTGCTTCGTATTTTTTAAATTTGTTTGTTTACATTTTATATGTGCCTATTATTTGAATATGCTTAAATTATTTACCATCATATATGAGTTATGATAGATTAGTTTTATTAATATTGAAGAAATATTTTATTCAAAAATGATTAGAAATCGTCTATCCATTTTGATGTCTATTTATGAATTAATAATAACTGACTCTGTATCTGCAAAAGAAAACTGTAAACAAAAGCAATGATCTCTAATCTGCAAATTCCTGTAATCCGCCTAACCTCTGGACAAAACTTTTGAGAGTTAGAGGGAGTTGACTGTAAACAAATGAAAAGTTTTTAGAAGTTCAATACTGCACTTTATTTTTCAATCCTAGAGAACCGGCAGGAGAGTTTAAAAATAGGTATCTTAGTATTTATGGATACAGTTCTTGGGTACTAGCTTCGAGTTTATACAAATAATTGTATCCTTAACCAAAAAAAAAAAAAAAAAAAGTGCAAATATTATGGCTAATTACGTAATTATCACTTGTACTGTTTGAAGGTATAGTAATATGAGATAGTATCCATGCAAAAAATTCTAAAAACATTAGCATTGAAAAGTAAAAACCCATCACTTGTATATAATTTAGTGTTTGTTATCAAATAACTTATTTTTCTAAAAATATTTTTAATATTAATTAGATTATAGTTTAGATTTGACATTATATTTATGCTTTCAGTTTATATAGTATATAAATTTTAATTTTGAACATCTGTTTTGTCTTCTGGTTGGTTTCATCCATTTCTTCCGGTTTCTTCCATTTCTTCCAGTTTCTTCTGGTTTTTTCCAATTTCTTCCACTGTCCTGGAAGAAACCCAACCCTGGTTCTAAGTAAGTTTTTAATATTTCAATTCATGATAGTTCAGCATCATTAAGATGAAATATTTAATAATACTGGGATTTTCAAAGGAATTTCATAAAACAGCACTTTGTTTTCAATGCCAATATCCTATAGCTTGCAAAAATTCATTTTTAGCCATTAGTGAGAAATCTTTCAGTTAAAAAGAGACTTTGTTACTTATTTTTAAAATAAATAACACATAAAAATTTTATAAAGGACTGAAATTCAGTTTTATTGAAGAATTTTCAGTTTTTTGTGAAAAGAAAGTAAACAAACATTTTACAATTTTTAAGTTTTAGAAAATTTTCAATGTGAGCAAATTTCTTGTAGAAATATATTAAAAATATTCATTTCACGTATAATTCATAATTGTTTAGCATCATTAAGATGAAATATGCAATAATAGGTATAGTGATTTTCATAAGAATTTCAAAAATAATACTTTGTTTTCAACGCCGATATTTCTGGATCAACAAAATTCTGTTAATTTTGAGCCATGTTATTATACTATTATAAGAAAAGTTTTTTTTTCAAAGTTTTGTACTAATTATTTACTATGTTTTTACTGTATTTATTATATATATTATAACTGCAGTGAAAACTTTTTATTTTTAATTAACAAATCACAAAACAAAGACGTATGTAGGTTTAAATAAAATTAATAATAGGAAAAAAGTTGCCAATGCAAATTACGAATATTCCACGAAACTTTGAGTATATATCTGTCAGGCCGGCCAAAGCTTTGATCTTACCAAGGCTTCATTCAATCTCTAATTTTTACTGTATATTTACCAAAAAATCTGCTCAACGTTGAAAGTTTTTCAAAATGTAAAAATTGTTAAGTATCTGTTTACTTTTTTCCCCCACAAAAAACTGAAAATTCATTAATAAAACTGTACTTTAATCCTTAATAATACTGTTATATGTTATTTGTTTAAAAATTTAGTAACAAAATCTATTTTTAAATAAATGTTTTCAAACTAATGGCTGAAATCAAATTTTGGAAGGAGTTGGTTATTGGTGTTGAAAACGCCAAGTACTATTTTTTGAAATTCCTATAAAAATCCCTGTATTATTCCATATTTGATCTTAATGATGCTAAACAATCATGAGTTATACTTCAAACCAATCTATTATGAATATTTTTATTATATTTTTACAAGAAATTTGCTCAACATTCAAAATTTTCCAAAATGTAAAAATCGTAAAGTTTCCTGTTTACTTTTTGTTCACAAAAAAACTGAAAATTCATGAATAAAACTGAATTTTAATCCTTTATAAAATTTTTATAGGTTTATATATACTTCAAAAATGAGTAACAAAATCTATTTTTAACTAAAAGATTTCTCACTAATGGCTAATAATCAATTTTTGCAAGCTACCCAATATCGCCGTTGAAAACAATGTATTATTTTTGAAATTCCTATGAAAATACCTGTGTTATTGCATATTCCATCTTAATGATACTAAACTATCATGAATTATACCTCAGACAAGTCTCTTATAAATATTTTTACTATATATTTACAAAACAATTGCTCAACATTCAAAAGTTTTCAAAACGTTAAATCTGCGAAGAATTTGTTCACTTTTTTTTCACAAAAAGCTGAAAATTCATTAATAAAATTGAATTTTAATCCTTCATAATACTGCTATGTTGTATTTATTAAAAAAAACAACAAATTAACTAAAAGATTTCTTAATATTGTGTAAAACCAATTTTTGGAAGCTACCAGATACATTAGAAAAAAGTGTTTTTTGTGAAATTCTCAATGGCAGCTATGCAACAGAAAAAAAAGAATCAACCTACCCTTCCCATGAGGTGTAAGGACTTGTTTTAATCTTTAGATCAGTTGATCATTAACCCCTAAAAAGTAATGATATCAGAACAAAAACCCTTAACGGGTTAAAAGTTTGTGACGCAGCATTTTATTTCGATATGAATTGGAAATATGGGTCTTAAAAGTAATGATATCAAATTTGAGTGAGGCTTTGCTATTAATTGAAATATATTACATAGATTTTCTTATTTCATCATTTGTTTTTTTTCTTCTATTTACATCACAGTGTATACATAATATTTTCAACTTCAGCACGAAAAAATATATAGAATTTACTCCCTGATACTTTTTCATCTGCACCTCGTGAATTCAAAATATGAGTTTTAAAAGAAATGATATAATTTTTGTGACGCCTCAGTGTTACTTTAAAAAATTTATTTTTAGATTTCATTACAATTACTTTTGTTTTGTTCACTAAAGTATATTTACACATTGAAATATTGCTTTTAATTTTCAAATATACTGTCAAATAATCACACTTTTACTGAATTTATATTATAAATTGAAATTATCTAGTTCAATAAATTGATTTGTCTATTGCGTCACGCTATCCAAAACTGTAAGTAAAAATTTTGTAAATTTTACTTTGTATCATAGTACTAAGTGAAAATGTGTGCAAAGAGATTGTGTGATGCAATGAAAACATTTACATAATTTTTATTTACAGTTTTGGATAGCGTGACGCAATAGACAAATCAATTTATTGAACTAGATAATTTCAATTTATAATATAAATTCAGTAAAAGTGTGATTATTTGACAGTATATTTGAAAATTAAAAGCAATATTTCAATGTGTAAATATACTTTATTCAACAAAACAAAAGTAATTGTAATGAAATCTAAAAATAAAATTTTTAAAGTAACACTGAGGCGTCACAGAAATTATATCATTTCTTTTAAAACTCATATTTTGAATTCACGAGGTGCAGATGAAAAAGTATCAGGGAGTAAATTCTATATATTTTTTCGTGCTGAAGTTGAAAATATTATGTATACACTGTGATGCAAATAGAAGAAAAAAAACAAATGATGAAATAAGAAAATCTATGTAATATATTTCAATTAATAGCAAAGCGTCACTCAAATTTGATATCATTACTTTTAAGACCCATATTTCCAATTCATATCGAAATAAAATGCTGCGTCACAAACTTTTAACCCGTTAAGGGTTTTTGTTCTGATATAGATTACTGAAAATAAAGTAAAATTTTCTAAAATAATGATGGCGCTTTCTAATAAATTAAAATGAATCAAAAAGGCTTGAATTTAAATAAAAAAAATGAAATTTCTGTAAAGAAGCAAATTTTGTGATAGAAATTTAACTATTATATTTTTACTAAACTATAAAAATTATATATCAAAAGTTTCTATGATTCGTTAGCTATCACTTGCATAATTTGAAAACTAGTCATTAGCGATTGTCATTTTAATTCATCGCCAAAATCATAAATAAAATTTAAAACTCTTCAAGGAAATTGTAAACGAAATTTTAAGCAATGTAAGAAGTAACCGATGCTAGGGAATGAAACATAATGAAAGAATAGATTAAAATAAGTCCTTTCATACAAAATTAAATTACATTTCATACAGAATTTTATACCTATCACTTAGAAAAAAATAAATAGGATTTGGGATTTCTTCTTCTTTTATTTATTTATTTATTTATTTATTTATTTATTTATTTTTTATTATTATTATTTTGCGTTTGTTTGTTTTAACTGTAAAAAGAAAGAAATGCTCACATGATATTATTTCACAGTAACATATACTTGAAAAACCTGGTGTATCATTTGCATGAATGTTTTATTACCGTGTATTTGAACATTATTAAAACAGATTATAAATTAATCTGTAAAAAAAAAAAAAAAAAAAAAAAAAAAAAGAAAGAAAGAAAGAAAAAAGATGTACTGTGCATAAAGTATTTTAAGAAAGTTCAAAATAGTTTTAGAAACAATTTTACTAGACATACATTTCTGTGTAAGAGAGGCTAGCGCACACTTAACCCCCGATTGAGCATAATACATAAATTCATAAAATTTAACGTTGTCACTAACTTAAAAAAAAATATATATATATGTATTATTCAGATAAATTTCAACTGCATTATTCCTTGAAAATTACCAATCTTGATCGAAATTTTTAAACGGCAGCCCCATATAATATTTAGAACAATTAATTTTAAATTCTTACAAGTAATTGTTTTTATCTTACGCAGATAACATAACTGATTTTTTCATAAAAACTTGATTTTCGTATTTAAGGTGCATTAAAGCACGTTATAATAATAATAATAATAATAATAATAATAATCAGTGTAGAATTGTGGACCAAATAAGTACTGTGTAAAACTACTTTTCCTTGAATAATTAAATTATTTTCATTTTGTGTCATTTTTTATCTTTATTTAGAAATGCTCTCGTTTCCGGCAAACTCATTAATATTTATAGGCGTATCAGAGTCATTTGAAAGTTTCAGTTTGGTTTAACCCGTCCAAAATCTTTAATTAAATTATGTATATATATATATATATAATATACATTTCTCGCTTTCTTTTAGAGGATTTTTATGACTTCAGTTTTGTTTAGCATATTGAGAATTAAAAATGATATCGAATGAAAAGGATCTTGATACATTTCTTTGTTTTAAAGTATTTGCCTGCAATAGCCAAATTTATAAATATGCACATTAAATTATTGTACAAGTTTCAAATATTAAAAACCCACTTTCAATACAGTGACACAATTATGAGTAGATATAGTTGAAAAATATAGCTTAAAACAGCTTTTGCTATTTTTTTTCTCATAAATAAATAAATAATAATATTAATAATAATAAAGATTTTTTTTCTCCTTTTTGAAAAAGTAAATAAATTCATAATAAATTAGTAAAATATAAATATATTTTAGAAAATCATTATGGTAAATAAATATACGGATACGATAGGAAAAATCGCTAACTTATAGGAAAAATCGCTAATATATATATATATATATATATATATATATTTGAACACATCAATTTACTTGTATGGAAAACATACGCTTCTAAAGTCTTTCCTGAAAATTGAAAAAGCAATAATTTAACTGTATGTATGTTGTATGACACATCATGATTAATTTAAACGCTAAGTAAGTTTGAAACACGCCAAAAGTTTTATTATTATAGTATTATTCGCTTACCATATTTTTCCTTCACCATTTTTTCCGTTTATCAATTTTCCGTTATCATTTCCTTCTTTATCATTTTTTCCGGTCACTGAATTTTTTCTTACTTACCCATGATATGAAAGTCATTAGTTTTAAATACCTTACGAAATTTTCAAATCAGAATGGGGAAATGAAATAGAAATCTTGCCAGTGTTATAAGAGATATTTAAAACTGGTGCGAAGTCCTTACGAACATCCCCCCTCCCCCCCCCCCCCGCAACTTCACGCATACCTGTCTTCCCCATACTTATAGAACGAAAGGAACTAAAAATATTCATATTGATTAATGCATATTTTATAAAACGTGTTTTATTTTAAAAATACGATTTATTTTAAAGTCTTATGCAGTAAAAAATTACAAATATTAAAATTAATTTATTTACTTACACAATAAAATTTATTTTTCTCTGTATATAAAAAAAAAAAGTTTCTGTCGCTGGCGTAACTTCTTTTTTGTTTGCGACAGCAACTTCTCGCGGAAAGCAGGGTTCTCCGCATCATGAGATATATCAGTGTATTCCGACTACTTCGAGGAAGGCATTTCAGCTACTTAAAATTTTCAATAATTTTAATTAACGAAGTTATTAATTAAAAACATCGGTTTTATATAGGTACTCTATTTGCCATTAAAGAAAAGTTCCTCTTATGACGTTATTTTTCTGTCATGACTTCATTTTCCACGGGAAAATTAAAATGTTATCACTGGTGTAAAAAAAAAAAAAAAAAAAAAAAAAAAAACCTCCCTCCCCCTGTTTTTACAAAATTAATTTTATTACTGGCAACTGATGTTCACTTTATTTTATTTTTTATTTATTTATTTATTTATTTATTTAATGCATTCTTTTGTGTGTGTGTGTGTGTGTGTGTGTGAATAAGGAAATAATGTTGTGTCTGTATACTTGACCGAGTTTCTTTTTGCCATTAAAGTGTATTTATCTTTTTTATTTAAAAACCTATTTTAAAATGCTTCGGATATATTTTGGCATGTAAAAATATTTAGATTTAAATTCAAACCCAATTATAAATGAAAAAATCTTATTTAGCATTGATATTTTTTTAACATTACAGAATTAGACATTTCCTTGATACATTTCATATTTCTAATTATGGCAAGAAAAAAAATTCATCACCTACAATTCTTATAAGGAATCGAGTAGATTTTATTCTTCGTTAATTTAAGAAGTAGATAAGAGAGAAGGTACTTTTCATTTAGCCGGCGCAAATTTTGCCAAGCAAAATATACTGGCGACAACAATACATTTATGGATAAAAATAATTTTGTAACTTAGATTTTTTTTTTTTTTTTCTTTTCTTTTTCTTTTTTTTTTTTTTTTTTTTTTTTTTTCAAATTTAAAGTTAATTTAAATACGTTAATGATACGTTAATGATTTAAATACGTTATATGGATCTGACAAAAAAAATTTTTTTTTTTTTTTCGTGGGACAACATTTTTAAAAGCTAGCTTTAAGCAAAACTTCAGAAAAATTAATTCTTAAAAATATAAAATAAATGAAATAAAATAAGTAAACGGTCGTGTCTCTAATTTTTTTCTTATTATTCTTCGATGTGTTTTGAAACAATTACTCTTTCTTAGGTGCTTATTGATTGGCGTCGGTTATATCATTCTTGGCAATTTTAAAGCCTCGCCGGCAAAATGGTTGGTTGGTTGGGTTTTTTACGTCGCACTATACTCGGGTAATGTCTAACCTGATAGCATTATAGATGCCATGAAGACCTTTTTACTCACTTGGCATTAATTAGGTTACTAAAACGGGCGATTTAGCAATGATTTGGGGATTTTTTTCCGATTGAAGTTATATATTTTTTAAGAGTATATATATTTTTTCTTTCTTTGGAATTGAATTCCCTCTAAAAATTGGTTACTTACAATCTTTTGTAGATCTATATTACTACATATTGAGTATTATACTTAATTTTACCTTAAGAAAAAAAAAAAGAAAGAAAGAAAGATAAAGAAAAAAATAAAGAAAAATAATAATAATATATAAATGTTTTGAAAAAGAAGAAAAAAAAAATCTGATTTAAATATTGTCTTCAGATACTTTTTTTTTTCTTCTTTGCTCCCTTTAAAGATTCACAAATGGCTAAAGTATTCGGACCATAAATTATTAACTGAAACAAATAATTTAATTCACAATGATGTGATTACTACTATCCATTTATTCATAAAATATTTTTATTGAAAAATAGGTTCTTTTTTTCCTATAAATGTAAAAAGAATTTTTATTAAAAATAGTTAACTAGTATTTTTAATGTTACATAATGGTTGTTAAAGTCTCAAATGATTCATTTTTCACAAAAATATATAATTAATTGTTTTGACTGTGGAAAAAAACATTTGAATAATTCGTGTAAGCATGAAAGGAAATTCTAACGTATTTTGCAGAATAGAAATGTATTTGACTGAATGTGTTGTTATGGAAAACTGGTTTAGTATTTAAAAAAAAAAATAAAAAAAATACAGATGTTGAACCAGGAGATTTTTCCATATTTGAAATTATTATTATTATTTATTTATTTTTTTTTTCGAACTATATATTTATATATATATATAAACAAAGAATAAATTTGCTCGTTTTCGAAGTAAATCAGAAGGAAACAGGAAACAGCACTCGACTCACAAAAGACAAGTATTCGGCTGAAAGTATTGTTAGAAAAACTGGTTGAGGAGTACAAAGCATGCGGACACTCACAAGTTAAACACATGTTAAACAACAAAGGGTAAATAGGTTTCCAACTTGCATCATTACAGACAAACCGGTAAATGTTAGAAGTTTTCGGAAAATGAGAGAGAAAAAATTGTATAATCATTAGAAAATTAAAATAAAAATTATGGAGGGGGGAAAAAAAGTGACTTTATGTATGCAGAGACAAATTTCGCTTACAATTTGTTGGTATATTACGAAACAATGAAGAGAGGTCTCATATATATATACATATAATTCTTAAATGACAATTTTTATATCATTTTCTCCATAAGTTAAGAAACTTACGTACAGAGTAAACGAATTTAAATTTCCTAGTAAATGTGACTGTTGATGTATATATTTAATGATGAGAGATAAAACATACTTTAACTATTGCTATTCTCCAGAAAATGAGTTGAAACATTCATATTGATAGCATTTTTAACAGGATGGATTGCGATAAGTAAATAAATAAATAAAATAAAAATTAGTTGACTTTTTGATAGTTGAATAAAATTTTTAAATTTCACGCATTTTCATTTTAATTTGATACATGTTTCAATGTTTCGGTTAAAAATGATGCAATTTTAAATTTTAAAAATATCTTAAATTTAACGTATATAATATTCTTATTTTTATTTTATTTTTTTTTTTAAGAACCTGAGGACTATTTAATTCAGACAAAATAGGTCAAATTAAAACACTTATTCTTTTAACATTATTTTATTTATTTATTTTATAAAATTGAGAGATGGTTGGTTGTGGCGTTTAAGCCCGATTGACTACTTTATGGTCCCAGTCCTAAAGGAGATATGCCCTCCGTGGAGGCCTTTTTAAGGGATTTTTAAGGGCTTCTAGCCGTATTTACGCGAGTTTCGAAGAAAACCACGGAAACCTCCTAACGGCTAGGACAATGAGCACAACTTCGGATCAAAGCCATCACTTCTCGATCTGTGGTAGGCCATAAAACGGAGAGAAAATACTCTAAATTTTTTTAAAGAAATTATTGTAGTAACTATTGTTAAGAGAAGCAATTTCATATTATAAGATGAAGAATCAATTTTTTATGATTACTATAAATTTAAATGATAAAATAACTATTGTATTAAATTATATATAATAATCAGAACAAATGAATGTAAATTAGATTATTTGACGCAATCTTACAGAATTTTAACGAAAGGATATCAATTTTATAGCCATGTAGGGTTAATTTAGATATCTGCCAATAAAAGCTTTTGAGTTTTTTGTTTCTATTTTGAAGAAATATATATATATAAAGAATTTTTATGAATATAGAGAGCATTTGACACATTAAAACATAGTCACCATTTTACGGAATACCTCCGTGAAAAAGCAGAATGTGCGAGACCATTCAAGGGAAAAAAATAATATAATGTGTCACACATACGACTATCTTTTATTCTTCATTTCAATACTATAAAGACAGATTGCCCTTTAAGATGTAAAACCAATGAGGTAAAATAATAAATATGTTCAATCTACTATGAAAAATAATCTAAAATAGGTTTAGGGGCGGTTTTATTTGACATATATTTCTGTATGAAGGGGCTACCGCACACCTCAGCATCCATTGAGTTATGGTGCTTACACTTAATAAATAAATAAACAAAGTTCAAGGTTGTTATCAATTTACACTTGAAACTTAAGTTCAAAGTTGTTATTAATTTACCTTAATGACTTGCCAATCTTAATGAAACTTTTCAAGCAGCAACCTCATACGAACTTCAAAATACCAAATTTGAATTTCTTTATATGAACATAGAGATCAACCGCTAAAAAATTTTACTTTCATATTCAAGTGACTTTAAAGCGTGATATTATTAAGGAAAGAAAAAAAAAAAAAAAGTTGAAAATCGAACTACAAACAATACTTTGTTTACAGTGTGGATATGAGATAAACTGATAATGGACAAACAAACAGTCCTACAGCTAAAAATATTATTTTCGGATTCAGGTGGTCTCAAAACGTAAAAATATGACAAAAACGTAATCTTGAAATTTTTACACGAAAACAATACTTTCTCTACCACATTGGTAATAAAAGATTAAAGAAAGAAAGAAAAAAAAAAAAACTTATAAAAATTAAATTATACTTGAGACAATATTTTTATTTCACTTTAATTTACTGGCAGAATTTCTTTAAAAATTATTTAAATATAATATTTTTTCATACATTCTTTAAGAAAAAGTTATTATTATTATTTACATTTTCTTCCCTGTGTGAAAGAAATAGCGATTGTTCCGGTAAAATAAAAAATAAAAATTAAATTAATTAACATATAACAGTCATAAAAACACCTGATTAGTCGTTTGAAGCGAGAATAAAAAATATTTATAAATTTTATTTACAAGTAAATGGAAATTATATCATGGGTTAAAAATATGAATAAAAAAATAAAACGTATTTGCTTAAAAATAATTTCTTTTATTTCTGTTATTTAAAAATATTTCGTTTACATTCTTGGTATGCATCTGAAGTGAAATTTCCTGAAAAATTCAAAGCCATCAAAATTTATAGTTTATTTTTGATTGATTTGAAAGTAAAATAATCTGGTGTGTCACTCACACGACTTTCTCTTACCCTGAAATTTAATACTATAAATACAGGTTGCAGATTAATAGGTAAGATAACGAGTACTGTTATGTAAACCTATGTTAAACAATTCATATTAGGCTTCTTAAGAGTTTTATATGATAATTAGTTCTGTGTGAGGGGGGCTACCGCCCCCCTCAACCATATTAGAGAAGTAGTTTAACACCAAATATCCAAAAAAAAAAAAGTCCATTTTATTCTCAATATTAAAAAAAAAGAAAAAAAGTACGATTTTTTTCAGTTTTTTTTTTTTTTCGTTAAAAGTAAAAAAAAATCGATAACTTTGTTTTAAATAATCGCAGATCGATGGTTCAACCATTCGTTTTAAAGGTATTTTCGAGCTTTTTCGAAAGATACCCATCAGGAAAATTTACTCCCCTCGAGGGGGGACTTCCCCCCCAGGGGGGAGGCGAGGCTCCTACATACACAAAAAAATTTTCCCAGTTAACTGTCTCTATTACAAAAAATATATATTTGTTTCATTTGGTTTAGTGCAGTGTATAGACGTTAAACTCTATTTTCCTGCAATTTCCCCCATAGACGTAATGTATTAGAATTTTCTTGATTGTCCCTGTACACGAACCATTTGCTTGATCTTAACGAAAAGCTTACTGTAGCATCCGTATATGATACACATTTAGAATACCAAGTTTGAACTTTCTGCCATAATTTGTTTTTGAGATATGCTAACAGACAGACAGACAGACACACAGACACACAGACCATTTGCTAAAAACATGATTTTCGTATTCAGGGGACCTCAAAACGTGTAAATATAACAAAATCTCGCGTTCGAAAATTTGAGCCAAAAACAATACTTTCTCTACCTTAGGGTAAGAGAAAGTAAAAAAAACAGACAGTCCTTTAAACATCTATGTCCCAAGCACCACTGTGGGGGGAAATGATCATCAATCACTATAGTTATCTCCACTCTCGGAGGAAGGATCCTTCCTCCGAGTCTCCACTTGGTACGGAGTAGGGTTACCTTTCTTGCATTTGAGTAATTTTGTTAAAGATGGTCCCTCAAAGAAGGGAGTTAGGGAACGGGGAAATAGAACTGGGGAAGGAGATTGAGAAGAGAGGATTAATTGATTTTTTTCCAAAGGAAGCTGATAATTTACTGTTTTTTTATTGAATACAGTGAATGAATTGGTAAATAATTGCACGGAAAAAAATCTTTGAAAATTACTTAAACAACGGAATTAAATATTACATATATCTCACTTTATTTGAGCAGTATTAGGCAGAACAACTGTTTAGTAAAAGAAAAAAAAAATAATTTTAAAATTTAGGTAACCCCCCCCCCCACACACACACACACAAATATATATATAATTTTTAATGACAATAATGAAAAGAATGAGAACGGAAACCAAACAGTTGAATAATTCCCCACAGAAACCCGCAGAAGCCGATTAGATAAGTAGTTAACTTAAATAAGTTTGGTGTTTTAAATTTAACTGAACAGTTATATTAACTTAAATGTATTAAAAAGTTAAATAAATTATTTTTCTAATTTTAATACTTTTTTGGTTACAAAAAACGTAAACTTATAAAAGAAGGAATTTTAAAGGGAATTTAATATAAACATATTTTATTTATATATAACCAATGTATGTGCGTGTCGGTGTGTCTGTGGACAGCGAAGCGTAAGGTTGGTACTCGTACAGTCAAGAGATTCAACAAGAATTCGCTTGAGGTGTCTTTGTGCATCTCGAAGCCCCATTTTTGAAATGTTTATTATTATTATTATTATTTTTATTTAATTAAAATAAGAAAATAATATTATAATAGTTTTAAAAGTTAGTCATTTAAATATTAGTTTTCATTTAGCGCCAAAAACAATTTACCAATCTTTTCTTTTTAAACATGAAATATTTTTTTTTATATGAATAATGAAAGAAAACATAAAAAATTTTATTTCTGAGAATAGTATACTTAGCACGAAAGCTAATTGAGCATCAAGAGCTCATAGTAATCTTGGGTAATTAACCCGTTAACGCCCGAATTAATTTTGTAAAATATTATTATCTGATTATTTCACTTCTAAATTAATATACACAACTGACAAAAAAATATATTAACTTAAACAATTCTTCTGATAGTTTTAAATTTCAAGGCTATCCTCATTTATTGACGTTTAGTGTTCTAGCGAGAAAACTTTGAGATAACAGATTAATATCCTGTTATATGTTGACGAAGATTTCGAAAGTAAAGTATTATATAATATATATTATTCAACTTGATTTAAGTTAGTATACTTGCGCAAAAAGCAAATGTATGTGCGACGAATGAAAAATCTTAAAATGACTATCCACATTATGAAATAATAATTAATAGTAGGCACATAAAACTTTCAGGGATCGTTTAGAGTGACGCTATAAACTGTCACTAAAAGGCAGAAATCATTCGAAGAAATCACAAAAAAATACACGTGTCATTTTATTAGCTGTCCTCAAATGAGGATACTGGGCGCTAATGCGTTAAAAAAAAGAACAACCACACGACTCCTATTACACATTATACAAGTATTATGCGCACTTTTTGAAGAGACTTGCACTCAAAAGATATATAATTGACCAAATGAAGTAGAAACCTACAATTTTTCCGGAAAGAGAAAGATGACACACATTTTCCTCTAAATAAAAACTAATACATGTGTATGGACAGACAGACAGAACAAAATTTAAGTCAGTTAATATATATATACATATATAACAATAATAATAATAATAATAAATGAATAAACTGTCGGTGGAGCCATTTTATTTTATTTATTTAATATATATATATATATATATATATATATATATATATATATATATATATATATATATATACTATTTAAATTTTATGAAATAATTCAATTCGTAGATAGTTTCAAATCACATTTTTAAACTGAAATCCGTTTTTCTGTATCATAAAATTACTATGTAATGTAATTAAATGTTTTATAGTTTTCACGTTGGTTTAATTTAGCTTGCTTATTTATTTTATTTATTATTTTATTTTACTTTCTTATTTATTTATTACCCCTATTATACGGCTACAGTAGGTAATGTAAGTATCGTATTCGGCCAAAAAATTCGATGTAGAATTTTCACCTGATTTACACGTTTTAAGGTCTCCTAGTCCAAAAAAGTAGTTTTTGGCATTTGGTCAGTGTGTGGGTGTGTATGTATGTGGAGAATCTTCTGACTATCATATTTCCGAAACTACAAAACTTCAGAATTGAGACAGGTCCGGTGAACAGATGGAATTTCTAAATTTTGGTGAAAATTGGAAAACTAGAAATAGATCTTCGGCAACCTGAAGTGGGACTGTAAGTCCTTATCTCAAAAACAACTCCAACGATTTTCTTCAAAGTTGCTATATAAACATTTTATTAAATGTGAATATTGAACGAAGGAACGATATATATATTTATATAAGAACGAATGATATTGTTGGTTAGTTCAGGAAAATTGATAGACATTCTGTATTAATAGCTCAATTTCAGGTCTCGCAAGTAGATTCATTTAAAAATGCTGTACGATTTTTTTTTTTTTTTTTTTTTTTTGCCAGGTTTAGGTAAAAGTCGGTACCCGAAAAACATTTGTAATGATTTTCTTAAAAATTGTTGCATTAATCAATTGTAGATTTCCTTTATTATGTATTATGTGATTATTAAAGGAAAATGAACAGCCATTCTGATTAGCTAGATCAGTTTTAGATCTCAAAAATTAATGTTCAATGTTTTTTTTTTTTTTTTTTTTTTTTTTTTTTTTTAGATCGCTGTGTAAACTTTGTTTTATATATCTTTACATGTGTAGCAAGTTTCTCTTACCTGGAAAATTTTAAGGTTTGTACTTCGTTAGGTCATATTTATGTCTTTTTATCACTATATCTCCAAAACACTCATATAATATGTGTAATATTGGGTAATGGAAGCCGTGTGGTTGTTTCACATCAGGTTATTTTATTTATATATTTTAGCAGTAATTACTATTTTTATTTATAATTTTACGATGCTAACGTATGATCTTACAGAGAACTTGGGAAAAATCGGGCGTACAGCACGTACGGCAAACTAATTTAACCTACTTCACCCATCTTAAGCCTGGATGGCCTCCTCTTATAAAAATAATAATAATACTTTTTTTTATTATTATTATTTTACTTTATTCATATTTGCTATACTATGTATGATCTCATTTATAAATATTTCAGAAAAAACTCACATTAACTTTTTCAATATTCCTTGTGAAAGTTTTCACTTCCATATGTGGCTGTTTAATTATTAAATTAAGTCTTCCTTTCTTGTGTTTGATTATTTACAAATGAAATATTATTATCATAGTATATGGAATTCGTATTAAACATAGCGATATTGCGCAATTAATTTGAAAACTCTTTATCTACGTAACTGTGTGTGAATTATATTCACTTCGAAAATCTTTCTTAACGAAACCTTGAATGTAATGCTAATTTTTTGGGTGTTATAAATAACATAATCCAATTTCATACTAAATTTTGGAAATTAACTTATTTTATTGTATTATATACATGGATTTGTGTTGCCTTTGCACATTATCCGTTGGTATATTCCTATTTATTTTTATTATTATATTAGTATTATTAGTTTGCTATTATATGGTTCGTTCATTGAAAAGTGAATAATCTCCTTAGAAATTGATTTTGAAATAACGAGCTTTTTTCGAATTTATGCATAAAGGAAAAAGGTCAAGATTCAATAAGTGTTATCAATTTTTGTGTTAAATACAAATGATAGTTATAATAATTTATATTTTATATTAAAAATAATTTCAAATAACTTAGAAACTTCCTTTTAGAAATAAAAATTTGGAAGTTTTAGTTTTCTTAGAAAAACATGTTATCCATTTATGTGTCTTTAATGCAATAATTATTGGAGTTTTTTCTTTTTTATAATGAAAGGTGCGGCAAAATGTGTTACAATTGAGTAAAAATATCTATATTTAAAAAACATGGAGTAACAGCACTTTTACAATGAGCTGTCCATATTTTATTCTCATTATAATGTGATAATATTGGCTTGTTTTGTACATAATCTTTTCTTAACTACGGCAGTTCGTATTGTTTCTTTTAGCCTGCGTCTATGAGATAGTATTGATACACTATTGGTAAACTACACCTTAAATTTTATGTCGTATTTTTTTTTTCTTCTTCTGTTCGAGAAAAAGAAAATTAATAATACATGTCTTTTTTTTTTTTTTTTTTTTTTTTTTTAATAATTAAAGTGAAATTTAAAAAACTCATGCTTAGGAAATGGAATATCTTTAGTAAAGAAAGGCATATATTATGTACGTTATGTATTATATCAATATTTAAGCAATGTTAAAAACGGCGATTTAAAAAAGATTGTTAATTGCACACTGCGGTTTCGGTAGCATACAATGTACTGTCATTAAAAAAAAAAATTTCATTGATGTTTTTAACGTTATGGAAATATTGATATTTCTGTTCCAAAGTATTATTATTATTATTATTATTATTTAAAGATGTTGGGAAAAAATTACAAAAGAGGGAACTTGTATGTGAGGATATGACGAGTTTAGTTAACTAAAAAATTTATATTAAAATATTTTCAATTAACATCTAAATGTTGTTCGTTTGCTTGCTTCCGGAATCTGTTTATCTTGAAAAGAGGACAGTAAGAATTTTGGGTACAGAAAATTTGGTTAAACTGATAATTCAATGTTCTACTGAATATAGTTAACAAATTGGTAAATAATTGGAAAATATTGTAGTAATTAAAAGTAACTAAAATTGTGTATTATACTGATATATTTATTCATTTATTTAACCTTACTTTAACAATTTTGTAAAATACGCAGAACAACAACTTTAAAAATGAAATATCTAACTTCACAAATCAGGTGTACAAATAATTTTTCACACACACATGCAGTTGGTTGTTATAGCAATCCAGCCTTTGTTTACTTTCCATTACATTTCTTTTTGTTGATATAAATATACAGTATACTTTCAAATTCCTGACTTTATTGGCATAGGTAACCTCTACTGAGTTCCCCACCATATATATGTTCTCATAAATTTCTAGTGCAGAACATATTATAATCGGATCCCAGGAAAAAATTGTACGTAAAAAAGAGCACCGCAAACAAGAGCACTTTTCCAATTCGCAAATCGCAAAATAATAAATATCAAATATAAATTTAAAAAATGACTTTCAAATTACCTATTTAGAAATTTCAATTGGTTTCGTACAACATTCATTTAGTATATATCTGGGGGAAGAGGGGGGGGACTAGGATCATATCGATAGAAATCAATTGTTTTTATATCAACTCTTACTACTGATTTTAATGAAACTTTGTATAATCAAGTACAATTTGTGAAAAAATTACGGTAAGTGTCGGACATACTTGTGGGAGGGGAGGCTTAAAGGAAGGGGGGGGGGGAGAAAATAAAATGATTTTTTATATCACCATTTTACCGACTTTAATGATATATTTTATAACTATGACTTACTTTTTATGAAGATCATAGTGAGTGCATTTTACGTGAGGGGGGGGGGGGCAAGGTAGGAGATAGAAATGAAATACATTCTTCTTTATATTACCCTATTATTGATTAAAAAAAATTTTGGATGGTCACGTATAATTTATGAAAAAGTTACAGTAAGTGTCAGACATACTTAGTGTGTGTGTGTGGTGGGGGGGGGGGAAACGGAGGGATCATAGGAAAAAAAAATGACTCTTTATATCACCATTTTAGCGATTTTTATGATATATTCTATAACTACCACTTAATTTTCATGAAGATTACAATGAGTGTATTATATACCTGGTGGTGGGGGGGGGGCAAGGGGGACCAATGGAAATAAAATATATTCTTCTTTAAATTACACTATTATCGATCTAAACAAAGACTTTGCATAATAACGTACAATTTGTGAAAAAAATCACAGTAAGGTTAGACATACTTAAGGATAGGGGGGGTAAAGAGGAAGGGGGGGGACAGAGGAAAATAAAATATTTTTTATGTCACCATTTTACCGATTTTAATGACATATTCTATAGCTATCACTTGCTTTTTATGAAGATCTCAAAATGAGTGTATTATATATTTGTGTGTGTGTGGGGGGGGGAGTTAGACAAGGGGGATGCAGATAGAAGTAAAATATATTATTCTTTAAACTATCGCATTGTCGATTAAAAAAAAAACTTTGTATCTATGCAACTTTCTGCTTATGAAAAATTGCAATTGCAATGAGTGTACACATATCTGGACGATTTGCTAAGGAGGGGGGGGGGGGGAGCGGCAGAGTGAAGAAATTTTTTGTTTTTATATCACCATGCTACCTACTTATATGAAACTTTGTACGACTATCACTTTCATTTTATTAAAATTATAGTGAAAGTTAACTAAAGTTGATAAGCGGGGGGGGGGGGGGGGGAGACAGATGGAAAATAAAATAATCTTTTTAAACAACACTTATTATCGTTTGTTTTATTGTTTTATTTACATTTTGTGTAAGTATCAATTACTATTAATGAAAAATTATACTGAGGTATGCAAAAATTCAATGTATGATTTAAATCTTTAAAAAAATTATTCAAAAATGAATTTTCTTCCTTTAATCTGTCTCTTTTGTCCTTCCTCCCATGTAGATATAAAACACCTACACTCTCGTTAATGTTTAGCATCAGTTTTACAAGAAGAAATTAAAAAAAGTGCCCTTTTTCCTGTCCCCTTTTTTCCGCAATCCAAAAATCCAATACATTGTTAATATCAGACATTAATTAAAAGTTAATATCAAACATTGGTAAAACATTATTCTAAAACAGAATTTTTTTCTTTAATCTGTCCCTCCCCATCCCCACGTAGAAACAAAAAATTTTTGCTATCATTCATGTTTAGCATGAGTTTTACAAGTAACAATTAAGAAAAGTGCCCTTTTTTCCGGATTGCGGAAAAAAGGGCACTTTTCTGAAATTCTCCTTGTAAAACTCGTGCTAAGCATCAACGAGAGCGTAAGTTTTTTTTATTTCTATGTGGGGGGTGGGGGTAGGTGGACAAAAGAGACAGATTAAAAGAAGAAATTTCATTTTTCAATAACTTTTTTACAGATTTAAATCATACATTGAATTTTTGCGCACCTCCCTGTAATTTTTCATTAATAAATACTAACTGGTATTTACACAAAATGTAAATAAAACAATAAAACAAACGATAATAACTGCTGTTTAAAAAGAAAATTTTATTTTTAATTTACCCCCTTCCCCCTCCCCCCTTCAATATAGGTAACTTTCACTATAATTTTAAGGAAATAAAAGTGATAGTCGTACAAAGTTTCATATAAGTAGGTAGCATGGTGATATAAAAAAAAAAAAAAAAAAAAAAAAAAATTCTTCACTCTGCCCCCCTCCCCCCCTTAGCAAATCTTAGCAAAGATATGTGTACACTCACTGCGATTGCAATTTTTCATAAGCAGAAAGTTGCATAGATACAAAGTTTTTTTTTTTTTTTTTTTTTTTTTTTTAATCGACAATGCGACAGTTTAAAGAATAATATATTTTACTTCTATCTGCGTCCCCCTTCCCCCCCCCCTCCGAAATATATAATACACTCATTTTCAGATCTCCATAAAAAGCAATTGATAACTATAGAATATGTCATTAAAATCGGTATTTAACCCCAACCCCAAGTATGTCTGATACTTATTGGGATTTTTTTCACAAGTTGTATGTTATTATACAAAGTTTTTGTTTAAATCTATAATAGGGTGTTTTAAAGGAAAATATATTTTATTTCCATCTACCCCCCCCCCCCCCCCGCAGGTATATAATACACTCATTGTAATCTTCATAAAAATTAAGTGGTAATGTATTATTAAAATCGCTAAAATGGTAATTTAAAAATTAAGTATATTTTCCTCTGCCCCCCCCCCTCCTCCAAGTATGTTTGACACTTACTGTAATTTTTTCAGAAATTGTACATGATTATACAAAGTTTCATTAAAATCGGTAATAGGTTAGTTCTATTTTTTACTATAAAATTTTCCTTCGATCCTTTTATTTTTTAAAGTTTTATAATGAAATAATGACAGCTTATCATATTTTCTTAAACGACATATTTTAGTTGCATTAACTGATGTATTATTTTTAAATTTATTTAAAAAATTGTAATATCTGTTCATATTTAAAGATAATAAATCAATAAACATTTTTTCCACATTTGCATTCAATATTCTAATTATTTATTTAATTAATTAGTTTATTTACTTAATTAACTTATTTATTTAATTTTTATAAACTTATAAAAGTTAATTCTGTAGAAAACAATATTTACAATTTTAAATGCGTTAGAAATTCTGCTCTTTTTCTACAAATAATTGCTATTTTATCTTGATTTTCTTTATGCAGATTGCAGAAATATTTGATTAGGGGTATTTAGACGCTATCACACTTTTAAAAATTTGGCCCCATAGGCCATAATGATAAAGAATTTTTCTTTGTGCCCCTGTAAAAAAATTGTAAGTGCTAAATTCACCAAAATCTGTACAGTTCGTGCAACTATGACCTATAATATGTGTAAAAATTTTTTGCTCAGATTAATAAAGACGTTTAGACGCTATCACATTTTTAAAAATTTGGCCCAATAGGACTTAATGATAAAGAATTTTTCCTGGTGTCCCTGTAAAAAAAACTATAAGCGCTAGATTCACCAAAATCAATAGGGTTCGTTCTTTGGTGACTTACAATATATGTACCAACTTTCAGCTTATTCGAACAAAGCGTTTAGACGCTAGTGTGTTCACTCACAGAGACACACACATAAATACACACATACATACACACGTACATGCACACGTACATGCACACACACATATATACACACGTACATGCACACACACATACATATATCATCGCAAAAATAGTGAAAACGGACTCAAGGGACCTCGAAACGTATAGAAACATCAAAATCTGAATGTTGAATTTTTGACATGATTACAATACTTTCCTCACCATAGTGTTCGGAAAGTAAAAAGGTGATGATATTTACTTATATTTATTCATTTTAATTTTATTTATTCATTCATTTCATTTTTTATTTATTTTGATGGATAGTGTAATTTCTAAGAACATTTTTTATACTTAAATTTTGAATTTTTATATTTCTTATTTGAATGCTTACTTTAAAAAAGTAATAACGATTCAACCACCGGGCTATTCTAATATTTATGAATTTATTTATGAATTATTTAATTAATTAGTTTATTTATTTAATTTTATAAACTTGTAAAAGATAATTAAGGAGAAAACAAAATTTACAATTTTAAATGCGTTAGAAATTCTGCTCTTTTTCTATCTTGCAATAAATCTTATAAGGATTGTAAAAATGTTTCTCTTTCACTTTCACCGTCTAGTACAAATCATTCTCCGATAACAGTTTATCTTGAATCTTGAACGAAAGAGGGAACGATTATGAATGAAAACGAGGAGTGCAGACTGCCATAGCTAGGCTTTATCGCTCTTTTCCCTGACAGCTTCTAACAAAAGCAGGTCAAAATACATTGGAGTGGTGTCTGGGAAACTACCATCTGTGATCTGTAATTACCGTAAGTAAAGGAGGCAATTATTCCCATCAAACTGTTTTCGAACCCTCAGCGGGGATTCCAAGGTTGCTTCTGGATTTAATCTTTCGCCAATATTTCGTCATCCTCGTGAAACAATACATTTATATTAAATTTACGCCTCATTGTTACTAAAAATATGACAGTTGGTCATAAATAAAACTACTTTAAAAAGTCAGACTTTTTTAGTTTAATAGGAGGGAAAATGTCAAGTAGAAAGTGTATTATACTCGATTTCATAAAGGAACTATTTCTTTCGCGGATGTACAATTTCTCCAGGCATAACAACACTGTCAAGTTAGGCTTTCCCCGAGTATAGTGCTGCGCAGGGGATACGGACAAAAGCCCCACCGGACAGAATCCCCACCGGACAAAATCCCCACTGGACAAAAGCTCCACCGGACAAAAGCCCTACTGTACAAAATTCCCACCGGACATAATCCCCACGGACAAAAGCTCCACTTAGCCCGGACAAAGGCCCTATGTATGATATTTTGGATAAAAATTAACATTTTAAAATTAATTAAACTCGCGATAAAATAAATTATTTAATAAATCTGTTGCTTTTCTCACTAGAAACTTGGTGTGGCGAAACTTCATATTTTATTGAAGTTATTAACTGTTAACTGTTTTCTTATCTGTACTAAATTATTCACGGGTTATTATTAGTTTAGTTATAAATTAATTATTTTTTGTTAATGTGGATTTCGGTGACATTTAATCTTCTGTTATTCTTAATTTTATTATGTTTTTGGGGTCTACAAATCAAATGAGGTTGAGGGGGACAAACAAATTAAATTACCGTTAGATCGTTTAAAATTGATACATGCAAGTTTTGGGGGCCTAGAAATAGGATGAGGATATTTTCGAAAGTCTAAAATTATTAGGAAGATCGGAAAGTGGGGAGTGGAGAAGGGGGGGGGGTCGAAGGGGTAAAAAATAGAAATTGAGTTAGATCGTTCAAAATAGGTATATAAGGGTTTTGGAAGTCTACAAATCGAATAAGGATATTTTTGAAAGTGTAAGATTATTAAAAGCAGCGCGAAGACGGGGGGGGGGGGGGGAGCGAAGAGGCAAATACGTCAAAATACCGTTAGACCGTTTAAAATTAGTGCATATAGGTTTTCGGAACCTACACACAGAGTGAGAATATTTTCGAAAGTCTGAAATTATTAGGAAGAGCGGAAAAGGGAGGGGGGGCGTAGGGGCAAAAAATAGAAATTGAGTTAGAGCGTTCAAAATAGGTATTTAAGGGTTTTGGGGGTCTACAAATCGAATGAGGATATTTTTGAAAGTGTGAAATTATTAGGAAGAGCGGGAAGGGGAGGGGGCGAAGCAGGCCCGTACCTAGACTATGTTTCCAGGAGGGGCAAACATTTTTCTAGGCGGGGGGCAAAACATTACTTTGAATTTTTCGATATTTTAAAATTTCCCATCCCCACCCCCCCTCCTGCCTTAGAAAACTTTCTGCTATAAATTTTAGACAAGATTATTTAGTTAGAAAATAAAATATTTCTAATACTTCTTCTTTTTTTTTTTTTTTTTAAGTTTAGTAAACGATTTCGGCGATGAAACACAAATATTAATTCAAAATTGAATAAAAACTGTCCACGGAAATTTTTTATAAAATTTTTCTTTTATAACTTAGACGAATAACTTCATTTATTTCTTGTCTTTTAATATTGTAGATGATTTCTAAAGGCTGTTGATTTTAACTGGAAAAAATTTGCTTGCCTCTGAAAGGGTTAAGAACGCATCCTCTGATAACAAATAAAAGGGATGAAAGAATTCCGCTTTTTCTGCAACCAGTATTTTCGTACAAAAATTTCGTACCTATAAAATCACAAAAAAAAATTGTAAAAAATGTGATAAAAATTCCTGTATAAAAATACTGGTGGCAGAAAACCATCCCTGAATTAATTAATATATTTTATACACCATGAACACTCCTGGCTTTTTTACTACACAATATTTATTAATATATGATTATATTCATTTACATTATCACTTTTTTCAATTTAAAAAAAAGCATATATGAAAACACATAGTAAAAGGAGAATACACTCTACCAATATAAGTGTTTAAACATTTTGGATGTTACACAATTATTTGTTTGTGTAAGTTAAGGCTGACTGACTACACTAGGGTTCTAGCCCGTATAAACGCAATTTTTGGAGAAAATCATGAGAAACTCAGAAGATCTAACCTGACAGGGAATCAAACCCGGCACCTTGCGTCTTCCAGCTCTGAGAGCAGAGATTTAGGTTCTAAATAACATTTGTGTTTTTAATTTCTCTTTATAGAGAATAATACAAATTTCTATCTTTATTTGTAAAGCAGGCTATTGCATTTATTGATTTTGAAGATATTTAAGTTTGATAAAGAAATTAGTAGAATTTATAAGATTTCATAGCAAAAAAGAAAGAGAAGAAAAAATAAAGAAGAATATAATTTAAAAAAAGTAAGACAGTAACATATTCTATCATTTTTAATTTCACATATTATGTGAAATTTCATGGAAAAAAATAGAAAAAAAATATAAATTATATGTGAAGATAATTTTACGCTTCAAATAAATTAATGAAGATGGATAAGTCGATGAGTCGAACGCGGCCCCCTCTTCTAACTTTAGGAGCAGAATCTTGTGCCTTGAAGAATAGTGTATTTTTACTATCTGTTTACACAGAAAATTTCGATTTTTTGTTTTTATTTGTAAAGCTGGCTAATATTTTACTCACCTTTAAACTATTTAAATTAGATAAAGAAATTACTAGGATTCTAGTTTCAATAATCTTTATATATATACTAGCAGGCTACGCCCGCTTCTCTGGTCACTATTTTTACATGAATCATTATAATTAATAAATTCTCAAAATTGCATTAATTTTTATCATGTGAAAAAAAAAAAAAAAAAAAAAAAGAAAGAAAAAAAAACTCTGATCGGGGAAAATGTCGCACCGGGTCCCCATTGCCTTCGGCAGCGTACGCAGTCGAAGGCAAAATTCACGATGCGCACAGCGATTCGGCAGCGTTCGCGATGCGCACGCGCGAATGCATATATATGAACGCCCTAATAATTTTACAAATTCGAAAATATCCGCAATCGATTTGTAAGTATCAAAAACCTCTATGCACCAGTTTTGAACGATCTATCTCTATTTTTATTTTTTTACCCTTCCGCTCCCTCCCCCCTTTCCATCCCTTCCCAATAATTTTACGAATTCGAAAATATCCGCAGTCGATTTGTAGGTATCGAAAACCTCGATGTACCAAATTTGAATGATATAACTCTATTTTTTTTGCCCCGCTGTCCCCCCTCCCCGGCCCTTCTAATAACTTTACACTTTCAAAAATATCCCCATTCGATTTGCAGGCCTCTAAAACCTATCTGTACCAATTTTCAATGGCCTGACTGTATTTCTATTTGTTTTTGCCCATAGCCCCCCCTTACCACCCTACCCCCTACCCGCCCCTCCTAATAATTTTACAAATTCAAAATCATCCGCAATCGATTTGTAAGTATCGAAAACCTCTATGTATCAATTTTGAACGATCTGACACTATTTTTATTTTTTTGCCCCCCCTCCCCTCCCCCCTTCTCGCCCCTCCTAATAACTTTACACAATCGAAAATATCCCCATTCGACTTGCAGGCCTCTTAAACCTATCTGTACCAATTTTGAACGGCCTAACTGTATTTCTATTTGTTTTTACCACATAGCCCCCCCTTACCACCCCACCCCCCTACCCGCCCCTCCTAATAATTTTACAAATTCAAAATCATCCGCAATCGATTTGTAAGTATCGAAAACCTCTACGTACCAATTTTGAACGACCTGGCACTATTTTTATTTTTCCCCCCTCCCCTCCCCCCCCTTCTTGCCCCTCCTAATAACTTTACACAATTGAAAATATCCCCATTCGACTTGCAGGCCTCTTAAACCTATCTGTACCAATTTTGAACGGCCTAACTGTATTTCTATTTGTTTTTGCCCCATAGCCCCCCCTTACCGCCCGTCCTAATAATTTTACAAATTCGAAAATATCCGCAATCGATTTGTAAGTATCGAAAACTTCTATATACCAATTTTGAACGATCTAACTGTATTTTTATTTTTTTGCCTCTCCCCTCCCTCCCCCTTCTCGCCCCTCCTAATAACTTTACATTTTCGAAAATATCCCCATTCGACTTGCAGGCCTCTTAAACCTATCTGTACCAATTTTGAACGGCCTAACTGTATTTCTATTTGTTTTTGCCCCATAGCCCCTCCTTACCGCCCCTCCTAATAATTTTACAAATTCAAAAATATCCGCAATCGATTTGTAAGTATCGAAAACCTCTACGTACCAATTTTGAACGATCTAACTGTATTTTTATTTTTTTGCCTCTCCCCTCCCCCCTTCTTGCCCCTCCTAATAACTTTACACAATCGAAAATATCCCCATTCGACTTGCAGGCCTTTAAAACCTATCTGTACCAATTTTGAACAGCCTAACTGTACTTCTATTTGTTTTTGCTCCATAGCCCCCCCCCATTGCTGCCCCACCTGGGGGCTGAATTTCTAAAATTCCAGAAATTGGATTTTAGATAGTTGCATTAGCTATATTTTAGAGCAAAAATTTCACGTATATCTATTTTTTTTTTTTTTTTTGAGATATATAGGATTATGCGAAATCACGTTTTACGCATGTGAAATCACGTTTTGCCCCCCTTCCCGCCCCCCTTGGGGACCGAATTTCAAAAATTCCAGAAACCGATTTTTAGACATTTGTGTTAGCTATATTTTAAAGCAAAAAATTTTACGGATATCTGTTTTTTTGTTTGAGATCTGAAGGATTTTGTGAAATTACGTTTTGCCCCCCCCCCCTCCCTCCCTTGGGGGGCGGATTTTGTAAAATCGCTTGCGGCGTTGTTTTTCTCGGGTCGTAAACATTAACCGTGCCAAATTTGGTCCCGCTCAGTGAAGCGGCCTAGGATTCTATAGCGGACACACGCACGCACACACACACACAGACTCTGCTCTTTTATATATATAGATAAGGCAATGTTTGTGTGTGTGTGTGTGTGTGGACAGCGTAGAGTAAAGACGGTAACTCGGATAGTCGCGTGTTTCGACATGAAGGTGCCCCACGAGGGATCTTTGTGCACCTCGAAGCCCGATTTTCGAATTTTTGATTTGTTTTCTTTTAATTAATTAAAATATGAAAATATTAACTTCATAATATCTGTAAAAATAGCCATTAAAATTTTATCCGTAATTTAATTGTTGCCAAAAAAAAAAAAATTTAGGAGCTCACATTTTTTTTTTTTTTTTTCGATAGGAAAATAAATATGTTTACTTAAACGTGAAAAAAAAAAAAAAAAAAAAGTGAAAAAAATTAAATTATGCATCTCACAAAAATTGACGTCAGTATCACTTTGAAAATTTTATACACATTGATAAAGTGTTAATATAGTTTATGATACTATTATATTTTGTTCTTTTTTTTTTTTTTTTTAACTACACTGATGGAAAAAAAAATCCCAACACCAAGAAAAAATTATTGTACAGTAATGAAATTTCAGCAATACATTTGTCTAGGTAACATATTTAACTGATTAAAGTTTCAATCACAGGTAGAGCCATTTCAAATGTGAAATGTTGGTACATTAGTAACCGGTGTAACCGCCAGAATTTTGAATGCAAGCATGCAAACGTGCATGCATTGTGTCGTACAGGTGTCGGATATCAGTTTGTGGGATGGAGTTCCATGCCTGTTGCACTTGGGCGGTCAATGCAGGGACGGTTAATGCTGGTTGTGGATGACGCTGGAGTTGTCGTCCAATGATGTCCCATACGTGCTCGATTGGAGAAAGATCTGGTGATCTAGCAGGCCAAGGCAACATGTCGACAATCTGTAGAGCATGTTGGGTTACAACAGCGGTATGAGGGCGAGCGTTATCCTGTTGGAAAACACCCTCTTGAATGCTGTTCATGAATGGCAGCACAACAGGTTGTATCACTAGACTGACGTACAAATTTGCAGTCAGGGTGCGTGGGATAACCACGAGAGTGCTCCTGCTGTCATTCGAAATTGCTCCCCAAACCATAACTCCAGGAGTAGGCCCTGTGTGTCTAGGCCGCAGACAGGTCGCTAGCAGGCGTTCATCTGGCCTCCTTCTAACCAACACACGGCTATCACTGTGACCAAGGCAGAACCGGCTTCTATCAGAAAACACAACAGATCTCCACTCCGTCCTCCAATGAGCTCTAGCTTGACACCACTCACGTCGCAAACGGCAGTGGTTTGGAGTCAGTGGAATGCACGCTACATGGCGTCTGGCTCGGAGCTGTTCTTGAAGTAACCGATTTGTAACAGTTCGTTGACTGCAGCTCGAATTTCAGCTGCAGACGCAGTACGATTAGCCACAGCCATACGCCGAACACGGCGGTCTTCCCTCTCAGTAGTGCCACGTGGCCGCCCGGAACCCGGTCTTCTTGAAGCAGTACCTTCCCTTGACCACTGCTGCCAACACTCATGCACAGTGGATACATTCCTGTCAAGTCTTTCTGCAATATCGCGGAAAGAAAACCCACCTTCTCGTAGCCCTACTACACGACCTCATTCAAACTCAGTGAGCTGTTGATAATGGCTTCTTCGTCTTCTTAGAGGCATCCATTAACCCACTACGTCAAATCTCAACTGTAAATAACGATCACGAACCTTACAGCACTTATTTAAAGCAAACCTTATTTGCATGTTCATAGTTTCGCTACTAGCGCCACACTTATGCGCGTAGCTCGAAATTTGAATCGACGTCATCTTTCAGATGTATAAACACGCCTACCAAATTTCGCTTGTCTAGCACAGCTCCTTCCTGGTGTTGGGATTTTTTTTTCCATCAGTGTATTATTTTTTAGATTTTTACTGTCAAGTTGTTATTAAAAAGAAAGGGAAAAAACTGCCCATGACGTCACATTTGAATGCGTAGCGTTTCGTTACTACAATAAACTCTATGAGCTATAAATTTATTTTATCAGTTTTATTTATAGATCCCATTGGGCATTATTTAAAATTTTGACTTTGAAATAAACCGAATGTTTTTCGCGAAGAAGTTTAATTTAACAACAGCCATTTTAATCCAAGAAGCGCATCAAAAATATAAATGAATTATAAAATATTACAAAAAGAAAAAGAAATTAAACCGAAATAATAGTCACATAAATTATCTATTTTTATCTGAATAGATAATTTTATAGAAAAAAAATGCAGTTTTAGAAATAGAAAATTTATTTCAAGGCTGAAAACCATTAAAAATATAAACAGAATATGAAGAATTCTTATAAATTAACAAAAAAGGGTCTGATAAAAGTATCACCAAAATAGGATTCCTTCTTTTATACAAGAAATTATATTAAAGAAAAAAAAAAATTATCAGTAATATGGTGACAAAAATTCAAAACCCGCCAAGAGAGAGATTTAATAATGTTGTGTAGCATGGTAATATTTACATATTTATTTATTTTTATGTCAATCACTACTCTAATTTATAATACAAATGTACTCCTACATACACGTGACATATAAATTGGTTCCAATCATTTCCTGTATCATTGGAGACAGTCGTCTGGCAGTTGAAATGATGTTGGCACCTAAATTTTAAATTTTAGTTAATTTTATAAAATCTAATTGTTGTATCGATAAGCCGCTTTCACTCTTAGATTCAGAAAAATCGCTCCTTTTATTTGGTACCGAATTCGTAACGATCGGACTAATGTTTCTACCATGGTAATAGAATATCTACATTTTATCAGACATCTATAAAACTCTGCTTATAATTTAAAATTAATAAAATATAAATTAAAATAAATTTCTTTCTGAAATTAAAAAAAGAAAAAAGAAATATTTTTTTACTGTCGACCAATTATTTATTTTCAATGTATGTTAGAGAAATTCTACTTTATTCTAGGTTTTCTATCATAAAATATTGACAATGCTTTTAAGCTACCTGAAAGTTATAATCCTCTCGTTCTAATAATTTTGTCCTTTAATGATTTTAATTTAAATGAAAAAGGCTAAAATCTTCATAGCATCTTCATTCTTTATATCTCCATTTTACCGAATTTAATGATATATTCTATAACTACAACTTAATTTTTATGAAGATTACAATGAGTGTAATATATGTACCTGTGGGGGAAGGGGGGGGACAGATGGAAATAAAATATAGTCTTCTTTAAACTACCCTATTATCGATTTAAACAAAAACTTAGTATAATAACGTTCAATTTGTGGAAAAATCACAGTAAGTCTCAGACATGCTTTGGGGGGGGGGGGTTAAACAGAGGGGGCAGAAGAAAATAAATGTTTTTTATATCCCCATTTTACCGATTTTTATGATATATTCTATAACTATCACATGCATTTTATGAAAATCACAATAAGTATATTATATATCTGGGGGAGGGGGGAGGCAAGGGAGCGCAGATAGAAGTAAAATATATTATTCTTTAAACTACCGTATAATCGGTTAAAAAAAACCTTGTAGATATGCAACATTCTGCTTGTGAAAAATTACAGTGAGTGACGAGTGTACACATATCTGAACGATTGGCTATTTGGAAAGGGGGGAGTGAAGAAAAATGTTTTTTTTTATATCATCATGCAACCTATTTATATGGAATTTTGTACGACTATCTCTTTTATTTTATTAAAATTATAGTGAAAGTTACCTATAGCTATAGTTGATAAAAAAAAAGCGGGAGGGGGGGCTGATGAAAAGTAAAATAATCTTTTTAAACAACACTTATTATCGTTTGTTTTATTGTTTTATTTACATTTTGTGTAAATATCAGTTACCATTAATTAAAAATTACAGTGAGGTACGCAAAAATTCAATGTATGATTTTAATCTGTAAAAAAGTTACTTAAAAATGAAATTTCTTCTATAAAGAAATATATATTCCACTTATATATGCTGTTAATAATTATAAAAACAGTAATAAAATATACTTTCAGAATATCACATAATTTAAATTATCTTTATTCCGACGTTTCGGTTAATATTCCATCATTAACAATCTTCAGAGAAATGGTGTTCAAAAACTATAAACATAAACAATTTAAGCCATTCTAGGATACTATAAATACAATTCACAAAGTATCCTAGAATGGCTTAAATTGTTTATGTTTATAGTTTTTGAACACCATTTCCCTGAAGATGGTTAATGATGGAATATTAACCAAAACGTCGGAATAAAGATAATTTAAATTATTTGATATGCTGAAAGTATATTTTATTACTGTTTTTATAATGAAATTTCTTTTTTTAACTTGTTCATTTTATTTTCCTCTGCCCCCCCTCTCTTTAACCCCCCCCCCCCCCCCCCCCCCAAAGTTTGTCTGACACTTATTGTAATTTTTTTCATAAATTATACTTGATTATACAAAAAAATTTTAAATCGATAATAGGGTAATTTAAAGAATAATATACTTTACTTCTATCTGCGCTCCCTTGCCTCCCCCCCCCCCCCCAGATATTTAATACACTTTTTATGATCTTCATAAAATGTATGTGATAGTTATAGAATATATCATAAAAAGCGGTAAAATGGTGATATAAAAATACATTTTATTTTTCTCTGCCCCACTCTGTTTAACCCCCTTCCCCTCAAGTATGTCTGACACTTTCTGTAATTTCTTCACAAGTTATACATGATTATGCATTTTTTTTAATCGATAAATGGGTAGTTTAAAGACGAATGTATTTTATTTCCATATTCCCCCCCCCCTTGCCTCCCCCCCAGGTATATAATGAACTCATTGTGATCTTCATAAAAAGTAAGGGATAGTTATAGAATATATCATTAAATCAGTAAAATGGCGATATAAAATATCATTTTATTTTCCTCTGCTCCTCCACCTTTGACCCCCATCCCCAAGTTTGTCTGACACTTACTGTAATTTTTTCACAAATTGTACGTGATTATACAAAGTATTATTAAAAGCGGTAATAGTTCATATAAAAACAATTGTTTTCTTTCGATCTGCTCCTATTCCCCCCAAGTATAAACAAAATGAATGCTGTACCAAATCAATTAAAATTTCTAAAAATTTAATTTGAAAGTCACTTTTAAAATTCATTTTTATTTGATATTTATTATTTTGCGAATTGGAAAAGTGCCCTTTTTCCGGTGCCCTTTTTTCCTAATGCCCTTTTGTCGGTGCTCTTTTTTCCGGGTGCCCTTTTTTCTGGTGCCTTTTTTGCAGGATCCGTGTAAAATCGCTTACATCATGATATGATACTATTGTAATATTTTAATAACTTTTAATACTATTGTAATATTTTCTCCGTTACCATTTTCTCTGGTTACCCATTAAATTAGCCAGTTAAAATAGTTGATATCGTTCTGTAAGAAATAGTCAAATATGCAGCAACTTCGATGCTAATGCAATTGAAGTGTTGGATTATCTTTATATTTTTTAATTTATGATAATGTTTGCTTCATACTGTTTTTTTTCCTTCAGAAAATCAATTTAAAAGATATCATTTTACTTAACACTATTTTAGATTTCTGGAAATTCTATGTAGTGAGGCGGAAAAATGGGTAAGGGAAAATTGGGTAACAAAAAAATGGGTAACAAAAGAATTGGTAAAGTGCGAATTACTAGCGATCATATAATGAAATTCCACAAAATTATGCCATAGAGTAATACTGTGTTTCAAAGAAATTTCGTCTTTAATATTGATGATATATTTCACCGTCAGACAAAAATTTATTCTTTTAAAATGGCTGAATATTAGAACCTTTCACATGTTTTAAGATCCTTTTTCGGTCTTTAAAAAGAAAATTAAGCCCTTATTTTAGGGTGACCAATCGTGGACTGGCCCCAATTTCGGCCATCTGTCCCCCAGAACAAAAACAGTGATTGTGCCCACATTTTCTGTGATTTGTCCCCAAATGTCCCCAATTTTCAAATAAATTCTTAAAAATTCTTAATTTTGTTACTTTTTCTTTCTTTGTTTTCTTTCGTTTTATTCATAATTCATGTGGTGAAAAAAAGATATGTTTCTACTCCTATTAACTCTGAAAACATGAAAAGCTTCTATAGTTGTATCAACATAGTCTACAATGAAAGGGTTTTGGCAGCCAATTTTATTTTGTTTATTTTATTGATCACATATACATCAGATTTGTATGCTTGACTCTCGAAGCCCGCTTGTAAATCTTCGTCAGATAAAGGCAGATAGCACATGACAGAATTACACTACAAAGAATTGGAAAAACACCCAGAGCCAACACGAGAATCGAACCCGCTTTGACAGCCAATAATGCCAGTTTGAAGGTTGCTCTGACGTAAGACATTTTTACTTATCATAATGACATGCACAAACTTTCAGAGAAATTGATTACCTGCCCAAAATATTAAAGAAAGCACTCTTGAACCAGCATATTCTTGTGGCCGAACAAAATGTGAGTTCATTGTGGAAAGTATTTTTGAATTTAGGGCAATGAAGGGACTTGCATTAGAACTAGAAAATGCATCATTTGTAATCATAACTTCATGTTCTGACTATTCGAACCATGGAAATGTTGAAGCGTTTTCCATTATGATAAGATGTTATAGTCCTGTGAAAGATATATGCGGAAAGCTCTTGGAAGGAAAAATATATGCTTATGTATTGTGTATATATGTTAAGTGTATAGTATACTTATTGTATTTTTATCTACAATTTGAATTAAATACATGGTGTCCCCATTTTCAAGGTAAAAAATGGAGACATGTCCCATTTTGGCATCTGAAAATTTGGTCACCCTACCTTATTTATTCCTTTATTCACGTATTTACTATTTACGAAATTTCAATTATTTTTTAAAAGAAATCATAATGTTAAAATTTTATTATAATAAGAGAAAAAAAAGAAAAAAAAAAAAAGGAAAATGAAAGAACTAAAGTTTGAAAACAAAATTTCTGTTTTTTCCTCAAAATGAGTAAATTTAACACAATAACAATATTTTCTCTATCATGTATATTGGTAAGGAAATTAGGTAAAAATGGCAACATTAAAAATTTTAATAATAATTATCAATAAGTAGAGTTGAAATTATTTTTAAAATAACGATTTTAAAATGACTTTATTTAACAGATAAAAATGTTTAAATGATAACTGTTATCAGTTGTACATATTTTTGTACTAAATATATAAAGGTAAGTACCATTTTTAGCCACTACTATTTTGCACGAAAATAATCTATATTGCAGATTATCTTATTTTTACTATAATTATTTTTTGTAGTAGTCATTATGCAGAAGACAGACAAAATTTAAAATTTAACGAAATTTGTTTACAAAAATTAGATGTGAATGGTTCTTTATTATTTTATCTTATCCGTGATTCGGAAGTGAAAATGCTGTGTTTGGCTGACATTTTCGAAATTGTGATTTTGTTATACTTACACGTTTTGAAGTGCCTTGAATCCATAAATCTGGTTTTTAGCGGCTGGTTTATGTGCATCTTCTTTTTCTGTTTTTGTAGTCCGAACTCAGTATTCTAAATATTTTCATATGAAAAGGCTACTTAAAAATTACTATTGAGATCGAACATATTCCCTTTACAAAATGAACTCCCTTTCCCCTTACAACGCATACACACATGTTTTGCTTACTCTTACGCATATATTATAGAGAAAATGTTGTTTTAAGTTCAAATTTTTGAAATTGTAAAAAATTAAAACTTCTTCACACACCATAAATTTTAAATCAGCACATCCGGTTTCGAAAGGACGTAGCCTTTCTTCATCAGGTGCAAAGACGTGCAACTGCCTTGGAGGCAAAAGCAAGACAGTCTTGCTTTTGCCTCCAAGGCAGTTGCACGTCTTTGCACCTGATGAAGAAAGGCTACGTCCTTTCGAAACCGGTTGTGCTGATTTAAAATTTATGGTCTGTGAAGAAGTTTTAATTTTTTGCTATTGTCTGTACGCCAGTTTTTGAATTTATTCTTGAAATTGTGTTTTTGCTATATTTGCATGTTTGAGAATATAAAAATCATATTTTAGCGGTTGGTTTATGTATGTATGTATGTATGTATGTATGTATGTATGTCTGTCTGTGTGACTGTTATAATCAAAATCATTCATAACTCAGGAATAAATATTAGTAGGAAGAGGAAGTAAAAAAATAAATAGTTTGCGTACAGTGACTTCAAAAAGAATTAAAATACATTAAGTCTATGCGCGATTATTCTGATAGGTACATTTTAACTTTTTAGATTTAGTGCAAATTAATATCTTTTATATATTTCTTGGGAAGTTTTTGAACATAAAATGAGGGTTGAGAAAAACCAACTTTAAAAATTGGCTTTTTACAATTACGCAAAACCGTTATGAGGTGAATAAAAACTGTAGAAACGTCATTTTTAAATGAAAAGGATTTTTGGATTGTACAACTACATGATATTTATTTAATTAAATGAGTTAATTAACAAAAATTAATGAATTGAATTTCTCATCTGTTTCTGAAAGGTACCTTTTAACACTTCAGTTTCTTTCCTTAGTTGCAATATCCGGATATTTCCTTAGTAAAAAAAAAATCCGAAATATTTTCCATTTCCTACAGAATTTAAAAAAAAAAAAAAAAGTCTTTAAAATTTAACTTTGCAGTGAAAAATCAGAATCAGTAATCCCCCCTCTCCCACAGCTGTTCAGGGCTGGGAACTGGCTTGATTATTTGTTGAAACAGAAATGTAGCAATACAGTGAGGATATCTTATCACAATAACAGTTGACAAACTCTTCAGTGGGATTTAACTCACTTAGAAATGTTAAATTTCTAAATGAATTTTACACTGAAAAATTTAGAACGTAATTTATGCAGATACTTATAACACGCATCTACTTTTTTTAGATTTATGTATTTACCGAAATAAAAGAGCATGGCAAATAGCTGTACATATGTTCGATAAAATATATTTTGAAAGTATTCAAACTAAAAACTTCTTCACACACCATAAAACTAATTAAAGCACTACCAGTTTCTAAAGGACGTGGCTTTTCTTCCTCAGGTGCAAATACGTGCCACTGCCTTGATGGGAAAAGCATTTCTTTCGAAACCAGTAGTATTAATTAGTTTTATGGTGTGTGAAGAAGTTTTTAGTTTGAATATTGATTGTACACTAGTTCTCTTATTTAATATATCTTGAAAAGTTTTTGATAGATTAAAAAATAAATAAATAAACTCATATAGTTATGGCAAATAAATTAAAGCAAAATAAAAACATATAAAATCACTCTTTCATTAAAAAATAAATAAATAAATAAATAAATAAAATCTATATATTACCTATACATATATATACAATTTTCCTATTATTAATTAATTAATTTAATTTAATTTAATTTATTTATTTATTATTATTATTATTTTTTTTTTGGAGGGGGGGGGGTTGAAATGAAAAGAGAATATATTAAAAATTGTTTGCATGTTTAACATATAATAAACATCTTTGGAAGAGAGCGTCAAACCTCTCATAATATAACCTCGTGTAATCCATAACGAAAAAATTAATTTAAAAAAAAAAAAAAAAAAAAAAAATGCGTTTTATAGCTTTTAAGAATATCTAATAATGAGTTGGCTTCGTTTTGTCTTTCTGTTTGTCTGTTAACCTCTGTGATCAAGATTTTTTTTTTTTTTTTTTCCGATAATATTTATTGAAGGGCTTGGAACTGGTATACCTAATTCAAGTTTTCTATGGCATATCGATATTCTCTGTTGAAAATTGTATAATTTTCGCAACTAATGTGTGTAGAGGGACTTGCAAAAAAAAAAAAAAAAAATTCTGATGCATTAAAGTTCATGATCGGTATTTTGAAAAGAATTTTATTTTATACTGAACATAACATAGGAAGCGCCTTTGCGTTTTCTGCAGGTGGTAAAAAAGAGAGTGTGTCTTTTTATTCTATGAAAACTCGGCACAAAGATGTTTAAATGCATATAAAAAGGTAATATTTAAAAGATTAAGAAAAATAAAAATAAAATGAAATATTTTTTACTGATATAGAATATGCCTCTTCTATTGGACTGATTTAACTTTCTCTCACAAAGCTTCTAATTATTTTTTCACAATATATATGAAAGGTTAATTGATGCTTTATTATTATAAATATTTTTTTTATATACTGAAAAGAGATTAAAAATGAAAGTTATACATATTTACCTTCTAAAAAGTTGAAACGCACTGTTGCTTTTAGTTTTTCCGTTTAAAATACGGTATTGCCTAATATTAAAGACAACTTTTTCTCATTATATTTTAATAATTAAAACTTAATTTAAAAGAAATCCGCTCATTGGGATTTTCATGAAAAGTAAGTAATAGTTATAAATAATGAAAAATGTTCTAGAAGTGATGGTAATAATTTGTAAAATCAGTTTAAATATTGCTCGGCTGAACAGAACTTCGCATAATAATCTTTTTTTTTTTTTTTTTAAACTTTAATTATCTCTTTTAGATGACGATTTTTTTTTCATAGAAATCTTATGATAAAAGATATAAATTATTAGAATAATATAATGACAATTACTTGTGAAATCAGCAGCTTTATTATTATTGATATTATTATTAATATTTGTTAACTAACCAAATATTTAGCGTAAAGCACTCTTTTAATTAAACCTTAATGTACCGCATTTAAATAACCTGTACCAGGTTTTTCTCTTTTTATATTCAGTACCTGATTGACTGTTTACTTAGTTCCGTTGTAAAAATTATTCGTAGCGTAATATAGGGATTCGTTTTCGAAAATGTGGTAATAAAGGCCATGTGATATATATATATATATATATATATATATATATATATATATTGTCTCGGATGGAGTGCGGGCTACCAGTGAAATCTAATTTTCCTGGAGATAAAACAAACTCAAAACGAATTATCATCTCAAATCCCTAAACCTACCAATTTCCTAGAAAACAGGGTTTCTGCTAGGTTTTGTTCCAGGAAAAGCACGGGACACCAGCGACTGCTAATATTTAAATCTATTATCTAATAATCAGATTTTTTTTTTCATAAAAAAAAAAAAAAAAAAAAAAAAAACCTCTAACACTATATTTATACATGTATATAAATCATTACAGCGATTTTCAAGAAAACCAAATTTCTGCCGTAATCTTACCAGATTTATTGCGAATTACCAGTGAACGATAATTTTTCCTGAAGATCCTTCCACTAACATTTACAATAATATATATATATATATATATATATATATATATATACATATATATGCATGTTTTAGGACAAGGGGAAGGTGCCAAATGCGAATCCAGATCACCTTCGTTTTCAGACATGACCTGGCTTAGGATGAGAAGAGTTCAATCTATTTATTGCGTGGGTTCGATTCTAGTCGTGCTCATTGTTCTAGCCGTTCGGAGTTTTCCGTGATTTTCTCCGAAACTTGCGTGAATATGAGCTAGGACCCCTTAGAAAAAGCCCACAGAGGGAACTCCTCCTCAGACCTAGAAACCTAGTGCAGTCAATCGGCCTTATTCGGTACAACAACAACAATCCATATATTTACTTGTTTTCAATGTATACCATGCCGCGATTAACAAAAAATAAAAATAGAAGAAGCTACATTTATCTAAATGCTATCCCACAATTAAAATTCCTCTTAGAAATATTGCATACATTTCTTTGAAGGATATTTGGGAATAAGGCCGATTAACTGCTGTAGGTCCTAGGCTAGGCCTGAGAGGGACTGCCTTCTGTGGGAGGTCTTTCTAGGGAATTCTAGCCCGTATTTTGCAAGTTTCGGAGAAAACTACGGAGAATTCCGAACGACTAGGCCGACGAGCACAACCTGGGATAGAACCCGGCACCTCACGTCAACCAGCTTTGAGCGCAGAACCGCTCAGACACTGGTGGACCCATTTCTTTGAAGTATTTCTACTTATTATCTTGTTATCTGCTTATTATCTTCTATCTGCTTATTCTGCTTATTTCTCTGGTTATTCTTATTATTCTTCTTCTTCTTATTATTATTATTATTTTAATTTATGGTCAATCACGCATATAATCTTTTTTTCACTAACATATTTTCAATAAAAAATATGTAAATATACATACATATTATTCTACATATTTTAGAAGAGGCAGGAGGTGCCAAATGAAAATCCAGGTCGTCTTCGTCGGCTTAGCCGTTCGGAGTTTATCGCTTGAATACTAGGACATTTTTGAAAGACCTCCCCAGGTTTATCGTGTAGACAGTCGGCCTTAATTCGTACATCACACATAAATTTTTAATAAAGTGTTGGTGCTTGAATTAAAGCCAAATAGCTACACTTGGGACATCGTGAGGGTTTTTCGAAGGGTTTCCTAGCCCATATTTACGGAATTTTCGTAGAAAAAACACAAAAAATACGAATGACTTCGACAGGCGTAACCTGGATTCAAACCTGGTACTTCCCGTCTACCAGATTTGAGCGCAGAACCGCTCGGCCACTGTCAATAAAGTGGAGGTTGGTGATGCTGGTGTGAAGATTTAGGTTGATTAACTATACGAGGGTCATAGGTCTGGGTGGTGTGCCCTCTGCAGGGTCTTTCTGAGGGGTCCTAGCCCGTGTTTATGCGAGTTTCAGTGAAAACCACGGAAAAATTCTAGCAATTAAATCGACGAGCGCGACCTGGTATCTAGTCCGGCATTTCCCGTCTACCAGTTTTGCATGCAAAACCTTTCCGCCACTGTTTAATAAGATGGTGGTCCTGCTGGGGTGAAGATTAAGGCCGATTGACTGCACGAGGTGATGTGCCCTCCATGTTGGTTTTTATTACGGTCATAGCTCGTATTTACGAGAGTTTTGGAGAATACCGCGGAGACCTTCGAGCAGCTAGGTCGACGAGCGAACCCGGCACTTTCTGTGTATCACTTTCCGCAGAATCACTTGGCCGCTGGTGGGGCGTTTAATAAGGAGATATATGTAAATTAAAATACTTTTTTAAATTTTTAACATTAAGAAACTGTTTATAACTCAGCCCGATATTTACTTACAAACACACATTCGTTAAAGATGGATGTGTTTTAAAGTTTGTTTGTTTGTTTTTTCTTAAGGGGGGGGGGTAATAATAATATTCCTCCCTGATCTCCAGCTACTTCTAAATAAAATGTTACCACTCTGTGCTGTATCTAATTTTCAAACTCTACGTTCTACTCTACTCTAGAAATAATTGTAGGTAGTTCGTTAAAACCATCATGCAATTAAATCTTTAACAATAAAAAAGACATTAGAAAGAATATAAATATCTTACTTTTTTTTATTTGGTCACAAAAGATTAAAAAAAAATATATATATATATGAAAACTTTCTGACTAAAATAAAAATAATTAAAGTTTTATCATATTGTATAGCGAATACCCCTCTGACAGCCCCCTCTTTCACACAGACACACTATTATAAGAAAAAAAATATATATCACAATTGACAGGTGAGTGAAAGGAAACTGAAATGCTTGGTGAAATGCTTGATATATCACTTTGATTACAAAAGAATTTCGGACGTCCAGTTATTGGAATTTACGTTTGCATTTAAATATTATTTTGAGTTAGATTTCATTCTCAGGTTTCATAGTTTTTCTTTTACTAAATAATGACGAGTTAATTTATCTATATTTGCATATACAATAGTTCAACTTATGATCCTGATGAAGTATACATTATTTTTGCACTTAACACTTAACAAAGTTGAAAAGTATTAATGACTTCGGTTTGTCTATTTGTCTGCCCGAGCTCTACTCCAGAAAATATTTATGGAATTTCTTGAAACTGATATATGTTATTCGAGTTTACTATCAGATATTCCTTATTGAAAATGGAATAAGCACCATCACTTGTTTGTATACAAGTACACCCAAAAGTATTCCAAAGTATTGTGTTCTATGAGAGGTATTTCTATGAAATAGCATATTTAAATACCTTTAAATATGGTTGAATAAATCTTATTCCTTTTTGCATAAATCTTAATGAAATTAAATATGTTATTCATACGCACAAAAGAATGCCTTTTGGTGAATACAGTATTAGTAGCGTTAAGATTTCTATGGTCACAGAAAAATATTCAGTTACATAAGGGCTATAATTGGAAATTTGTTAAATGCATTATCGTTCATTGAGTGTTTTTGACACTTTCTAACAATTTTTAAGTGTAAATATGATTTGAATTATTGTAACTGTTTGTCCGATTGTCCCTCTGTCATCGCTCGTAAATATTTGCAGAATTTTTTAAAAATGAATGATGCTATTAAAGTTAAGTATGGAATATTCTCTATTTGAAATGGATTTCATAGGCTTTGCACAACTGGTTTGTGTACAGGGACTTCCACAAAAATGTCAATGCATTGCGTTTTATGAGCGACCTTTTTTATCACATTCAGATAAATTTCTACTGCAAAAATAATAATGAAGTTGGTATTTGTTGATAATATGCTAAAAAAATGGTTTTTATAGAACATATTATGATTCGCAATCAGACTTACAGAACTACACAAAAAATATACAGATATATTACGGCTGCATTTTCTTTTAAGTCAAGAATTTTTAACATTTTCCAAAAACGTTTAAGAGCGATTACGAATTCAATTACTCTGTCTCTCTGTTCCTCTGTCTGCTCCTTGTGTGAAAAGATATGCAAAGAACATTTAAAGGCGTATCAAACAACGATCATCTACAGTTGAAAATGTAAATAATTAATGAGTACCGCATAATTTTTCATTCTTGTCTTTTATTGTATTTTGTTCGTTCACCTTTTCTTTTCTTTACTAACGGAACTTATACTTCTTACATATAGTAGAATACTGAATTTTTTATTTTTCCCTGCGGTATGTTTGAAAAGAATCCATATATACATAATTAAATAGAAAAAGAATTAATTAAAAGGAAAAAAAAAAAAAAACGGTTTTAAAAATAAAAGAAACGTAATGTCACTAAAAGTTATTAAAAAGTTGTATTTCATTTATGAAGACGACCGAAATTAATTTCCGGGGACATTTTTTCCTAGGGACTTTTTTTCCGGGGACTTTTTTTATTGGGGACTTTTTTTCCGGGGGACTTTTTTTCCGGGGACTTTTTTTCCTGGGGACTTTTTTTCCACTTACCGGTAAATATTTGTGATTATTAAACTTCCCCATGTGAACCAAAATGATTTTTTTTAAATTTCTTTTAATTTATTATAAATTCATTTATCTTTTCAAAAAGTATGGGAAATATGTATATATATTTTATTTATTTTTTATTTTTTTTATTTTTTTATTTATATTATTAATTTATTTTATTGACGTTTAAATATTATATCAACTTGTCGGTATTTTGATGAGAAATAATAATAATAATAATAATAATAATAATAATAATAGGTAAAAATTGTATTTAGCTGCATTTTTTAATTTGTTCATAATTGTGTCATTGTGTAGCTACATTATTATTATTATTATTATTATTATTATTATTATTATTTTCAATTAATAGCAGCATATTTATAAAATTGTCAGAAACATGAAAATATTTTAAAACAAAGGAATGTATTATTTAACATCATTGTAAGTCTTAATGCGATTAATAAAATTGAAGTTCCTACATAAATATTTGGAAAGTCATCACATATAAAATTTTTTGTTTTATAAGCTGTAGAATGACGTACATGGATTTGAATCATAGTGCCGACACCTGTCAGCCGATATGTACCCTAATTGAAATAGTATATGTATACACAATGCCGGTTTCACAAATCAAGTTTTATGCAATTATGCTTAATAGAAGCTGAGATATAGCCTTCCTTAACAAAGTAAAAATTGCAGTACAACAAACAGTGCCATGTGTTCAGCGATTTGCACGAAAAGTTGATAAGCACTAATTTATTTCAAGATACATTTGAATAAAGAAGATGGCCATAATTAAACTGACAGTGCTCATAATGTTCTACAGCACAATCTAATTGCGGGAATGCAGGTAAATTTTATTGGAAGATTAATAAAGAAGGGGGCCAAAGAATTCCGCGAAAAATGAAAAAAGTTGCAAATGTCTCCCCTAGGAGAATATATGGTGCTGTGTAAAGACAGTTTTAAAAAATGCAAATTTTGTGACAAATTAGTGCAAAGTCTCCAATTTCAAAATAAGAATTGGAGATAAAAGCAATACTTTATAAATTGCACAATTATCAATTTTAAATTGTAAAAAAAGACGGAAGCTTAGAAAAACAGTATCACATATTGCCACAGCTTTTTTTTCTTTCGGAATCCTTTGTTTTTTGCTTTATTTAATTTTTCCACAAAGTTGGTGCCGTTCTCGCAATGGAATTGCGCCACAGAATAGTATGGGAATTATCAGTTTAATTATAGTCATCTTGAAAATTCATAAAAAATTCTGTGTATCAGATTTTGAACTAGAGCTAGCACAAAATTTTATCACAGACTGATGAGCATTTTCTAAAAATGATCAATTCAAGTTCAAGACATCTGAAAAAGTGAAAAACCAAAAATCGAAATTTTTTATATTTCTATTCAAGTATCAATACTTAATATAAATGCATATAATTTAAATTATTACTTTCACTACAAACTATCGTAAGTAATGGAAGCAGTAGCGCTGACATTATAGGGGCTCGTCCCCCTCAGAAATTTTTAACACTGACACCCTATTAAACAAGAAATTCTTTCCTCTGTTTCTAATAGACAAAAATCGACTAAAAAAAAAAAAAGGATAAATAGAAAAAAAAGCAAAGGCTGAAACTCTCTTTAAGGAGGTGGGGAGGGGAGGGGTTAGTTCAGGGAAAGATGATTCTCTTCCCTATGCTATGGGAATCCCAATCATTGATGGTTTGTGCATGAAGAGCAAAAGTTTTCAGAAACATCGATGAAGAGTAATAAAGCTATTTTCACATAAGTTACTACCATATTATTATTATTATTATTATTATTACATTTTTTATTTTTATTTTTATTTTATTTTATTAATATTTGATACGCCTGATTCTATTCTCTTCCCTAAGTTTAAGTGAATATAATTTTTATAAAGGTTTCTGAGATATTTATTTCGACTCTTTTAAAAATTCTTTTATTTATATTCGCATTTTATTTAATTGGTTGCTTCTTTTTCCCTTTGCCTTTTTAAATAAAAATGAACTTTTTTGGATAGAATATAAGTCATGAACTTATAAACAATAAAAAGGTATAGAAAAACTTAAAAAGAAAATATAGCACAAATAATTCCGAGATATTCTGCATTTTCCCCTAATTTTAACTTAACCATAATTACAACATTAGTTTAAAATTGAAGTGGCCGTATTATTCCAGTGATCTCACTGCTACTCCTAATTTTGTTTTATAAATTCGATTTACATAATTTTATAAACAAAATGGCAAAGACTATTATGGTAAATCACAGACTACAATGCAGGAAAAGAGAAAACAAGTACACGAAGAATAAAAATTATTCGTAATGTGCTACCAAGATGGAATTAAATATTAGTTTGTAAAAGAAGCTAGACTAATAAAGTTGTTTTAGGCTTGCGTTCGTATTTGTACTGCCTCACCAGTGGCCTAAGACGTTTTGATCTCAAAAAGCTGGCAAACGTAAGATGACGGGATTGATCGCAGATCGCGCTCGTTGGCCTAGCCGTTCAAAGTTTTTAGTGGTTTTCTCTAAAAGTTGTGCAAATGCTTAATATAGGACCCTTTAGAAAACCCCACAGATACTCCTCTTGAGGTTTAGGACTATAGCACAGTTAGTTGGCCTTAACCCTAACACGTACACTCGTACTGGTAGCATAAATTTTATGTCTAAGGTTCGGAGGAAAAGATCGATTTCTTTTTAAATAATTACGAATATTATTAGTGTATTAAACAAATGTATCACTATTTTTATGTATTTTTCTATAATTACGAATATTTTTTATTCCCGGTGTATTTAAGTATTTCATCACTGCATTTTATGTACTTTTATGTAATTATGAGTAATGTTTATTCCTGGTGTGCTTAAGAATTTTATCATTGTACTTTATGTATTTTTATATGATTACGAATATTGTTTATTCATGGTGTGTTTAAGAATATTATTACTAAATTTTAAGCATTTTAAATTTATCAAACAAAATATTGAGGCTCGATGTTGGATTGTAGGGATTAAGGCTGAATGGCAGCACTAGGGTCCCAGGCCTGAAAGAGACTTTCGGGGGGGGGGTCTTTCTAACGAAACCTAGCCCGCATTTACTGAAGTTTATTGTTGCAGTATGATTTCGATCATTCTTTCGTTCTGATGAAAATAGTCACTTTCAAGGGCTATTAATTATATGCGCGGGATTTGTTAGTTTGATATCTAGAAATTGATAAGCGCGCATTTATTTGTACTAGCTAGTTATTTTATACATGCATAAACTATTTTTGTTTTATATTTGATAATTTTTTGTTTGAAATGCAGAAGAATTGTTTTTGATACTTGGTACATTTAGATTCATATATTAAGTTTTATTTATATTTTAAGGCCTTCGATTCTGAAATTTCAATACCGCAGAATAAACTTCTATATTTCTACTTAATTTTTCAAGCCTGCATTCAACGTAGCGGGTGTTCATACGTATTTAAACTCTGACGCAGTTTTATTGTTTAATAATTGAATATGTTTGAAATTAAAGTTAAATTTGGTTAATATGTGTTATATTTTGATTATTATTATTATTATTATTATTATTATTTTCAAATTTGTTTCCGGGTTAAACAAGTTCCCTTAAAATAGGTGTAAATTATTTCTGCCGTATTATTCCGTTTAGAACATGCTTTCTGTATTCACAGGTTTTACATATTGTATTCCGTAGATTACAGTTTGTTTTGGTAAGTTTTGTGATGCAATGTATTAAAACAACTCTGCATTGTGTTAATATACATGTGCGTGTGTGTATGAATAAATATCCCCCCCCCTCTCCCACAGATTTTTTAAAGCCGGTGCCGCTGTATGGAAATATTGTATTCCTTCAAAAATTTGGATATCAAGTTTTCATCTAATTTACAAGTAAAGTTAAAAAATAAGCTAAATTTTATTTTAATTTGGATTTCTTTTTAACTATTTTAATTCAACTAACTAAATTTCAGTATATAGCTTAAAGTGTTGCAGGGGATTTCGTAACCGTCCCATTTAAGCAATTGAAATTTAAGTTAGTTGTCTCGAAAATTTAAATATTTTTTTACTTCTAGTGTCATTCCGTTTTTTTTTTTTTTTTTTTTTAATGTAAATGCATTAAATTTGCAGAAATTAGAATTTGAGTGGGTAGATTAAAACTGTTTTCATTCTTCTACAAATTACTATAATAAAGTGATTCATTTTAGGCTCTATATACTAAAAAGAAAAAAAAATCAATTTCCTTTCGTGAATAAGTATATAATTTAAATTTTTCACACTCTTAGGTAACGAAATCTACTACCAGAAACTAGCTTGTCAGAATTTCAGATATAACTAAAGGATGTATTATAACAATATGGATAATACAAAAAAAAAAAAAAAACTGAAAAACAAAGAAATAGAAAAAGGAAAATAATAATAATAATAATAATAAAATATATAAATTCAAAGTCTTTATTTACTTGTTTATTTATTCGTCATTTCTTAAGAAATCTAAATAACACAACTAATATAGCCCCATTTAAAAATATTTCCAAGCATGTCTAAAATTTCAAAAAGTAAAAAATTACATTCAAGACAGTCCGAGTAATTTAAAGTACAAACTACATACACTAAGCGACAAAAAAAAAAAAAAAGCCGCACTTGGATGTTTTCCTTTTCGCCTTCTACAACCGCCAATTTTATCGTTTAAAAAGCAAATTTTCGAACAGATTTTACTATGTTGTCCTCCACATACACTTTAGCTTTGAGTCTAGTGTTAAAAACAAAATGCAATTGTCAGGAAAATTGTAATTTTAGAATTTATTTCAAAAATGGTAAGAATAAGGCAGTTTACGATGCCACAAAAAGGATTAATTTTTAAATGAAAATCAAAAAATATTTTAATACGTGAGATGACAAAATAATTAAATGCTAACGAAATATTGGTAAAATGAATTTTAGCAAAATATAAAATTTTTTGGCCGTTTAAACTCGGAATTTGCCTTTAGGCGGTCATGTTGCTCATCCAAGCAAGATAACCGCAAATTAAAATGCGAATGTTTAAAAAATCGATTTGTATCATGTTCAGAACTTAAAAAAGATTTTAAAAAAGTGTATAGTAAATTACTTCCTTCAAAAACAATGCGGGAACAATTAAACAAAGCGGGTTAAAGAACGGAAGATCTGCGAAAAAAGCCATTATTAAGGAAAATAATTAGAAAAAACAATACTTTAGTTGACCAAAATTTAAAAACATTATCAGTTAATTATTAGGCTTAACTGGTTTTCTCTGATGAATCAAGTTTTCTTTATTTCGTGCAGTTGAAAAAAGCTAGAATGAAGACGGAAATGTGACCGACTTAATGAAAATCGCACTTTTAAAACAGTAACACAATCTCCGTACATTATGGTACGGAGGTGCATAACTTTTCAAACACTCGGGGAAATTTTTATGCTCAAGGGATCAATTAACTCGAAATAAAACACAATCTGCATAAAAGTGGTGCCTGACCGACTATTTTGGAGGTATCTTAGACATTTCCGTAAACAGCTTTTGAAGATAATAAGGCACCTTACTACACGGCGTCTGTGGTAAGTTTATTCACTTCAAATTGTCAAAATGTCTTATACTTTCCCATGAGAACCTATAATTCTGTAAGTAATCATACTTTTTTTCACTTTAAGTTAAATACCACAAAGGATATAGTAGAATTTCTTCTTTACCAGACATGCGAACCAGTCTTCTTTACCAGTCAAAATCGCGATCCGCTCGAAAATGTTTCGTCTATAAAAAGGCGGAGGAGAGGGGAGAGGATTCGAAATTTGCAGCCTATAACTCTGCCAGAACTAGAAAAATTTATTTGTGATATTTGGCACATTGAAATTTCTGAGATTTATATTAAAACACTGTATAAAACTGTGCCATTGCGCATTAATGCAGTAATTCCATATCAAGGTGGAATTAACCCAATGCAGAATACATATTTTTAACAAAAAATTGCTTAGATCTAACAAATAAATAGTTTTATTTCATATATTAAAATATAACTTGTTTATTTCATATAATAAATCATAATAGAATGCAAAGTGTATAGTTATTGCATTATGTTCAAAAAGAAAGTTTTATGCAGATTTTTAAAAAGTACTTCGTAAAGTGCAATAAAACGAATTATTAAATCGAAAATATACATAGGTATCATTTCATACCTTTGGTATTATGCAAACAAGACAGTTTTATTTGTTTCAAACATTAATTTTAAAGTTATTACAAATAAAAAAGGTATAAGTCATTTTTTCTGCAGTGCGGCTTTTTTTTTTTTTTTGTCGCTTAGTGTATATTCCTTCTCCTGTTCCTTAGCTATTTTCTATCTTACCTATGACGAATAAACCCCTATTTTTTTTTTTTTTTTTTCCTTAAACAGGATTTTGCACGCATGCAGATTCATCTTTGAGGGGAGGTTGACTCTTCCAAAGCAAGATAAAAACTAGAGAATGCTTCTAATAAAAGGAATTCTTGTCAAACACTTGCCATCGTTTAACTCAAACAAAGCTTTTCTATTTTTCTCAGCCCGAAAAGTAGAAATACTCTCAGTTCTGCCAGTGGGGGATCCAGAACTTAACTTTTGGGGGGGACGGAGGAGCTAAGATTTTTCAAGATGTTATTCCAGATCAATGAAAAATTTACAATTGTAATATTCAGTTGTGAATGTAAGTGCTTTTGGAGGGGGGGGGGGCTAGATCCGCCACTGAGTTTTGCACTGCCCCGTTCGCGTATCTCCGAAATGTTGGCGCGCGCAGAACAAATTCACAATTTTTCGCCAGGGAATGCGATTTTCGCCAAATCTGGAAGTGCAAAGAGAAACTTCACGCCGCTTAACCTGTATAAATAAAAATCCGGCGTTTTTCTTTCTTTCTTTTTTCATTTCTTTTTTTTTTTTTTTCTTCTGATGATTAATGTAGGATTTAAATCGCAAAACGAAAGATATCTTGAAGTTAAGAAATAGTTTTCCGAATAGAGAAGTAGATAATAATAATGGTAATATATTAGCATTGAGATCCGATTTCATGTATAAGGCCAAAAAGTTTGTAAAAATTGTTCAAACAAATTACAAATTCTTAGTAAAATGCATGAAGAATGTTCATAAGTCCAAATCAGTAGTACGCCATTTTGAGGACACCTCTATTTCGTAATTTTTATTTTTAATCGACCCACAATACCATAATAAATTTTTTTATGCATTAATATGTGGGCTTCTTCCTTTGGATGCTTTTCTTGAAGATGTGCTTTATGAGGAATGATTTTTACGAGGGAGCTTTTTTTCGGGGTGATTTTTTCTATGATTTTTTTTTCCCCCGTCTCTTACAAAGATCACATAGTATGCTTAAACTTAGCATAGCATGAAAAACGCATCGTTTACTTTAAAATGCATTTTCAGCATTTTTTTTTTTTTTTTTCTATAGTCGTAACGTAACTGATTTCTTTTGCTTGGCTCTGTGTAAACGACTAATAAATAATCTTTATTCCACATTTTGTATGAAACATGATTTTATGTATATAAAATAAAAATATACGTTCAATTTATTTTGTTTTATGCAATCTAAAGCTATTAAACTGTACCTATTATAAAAATTTCGTTGATAGACGTAACCTATATGAATTCTTTTGGAAGTCCCTATGCACGAACAAATAATTATTTTCTCCGAGTTTGGACTTCCTACAAATATTTGTTCTTGAGTTATGGTGATAAGAAATACATAGACACACAAATACGAACCAACCGCTAAAAATCTGATTTTTGAAATTAGGGAACTTCAAAACGTGTAAGAGTAGCAAAAACTCCATTTCGAAAATTTGAGCTGAAACAATTATTTCTCTGCAATTTATAGGTGAGAAAAAGTAAAAAATGCTTGTGTGTGTGTTGACTGGGAGGGGTGAGCACATTTTATAAAGTTAAATGTTTGATGCCAATAACAATGTTTTAAGTAATCCTCCCATATGAAAAATATTTAGAATCCTGAATTTCGATTACAATCATACAGAAAAGTACATGTAAACCAACCGCTAAAAACCTAATTTTTTGATTCAGGGTATTTAAAAACGTGAAATTGTAGCAAAAACTGAATTTCGAAAATTTGAGGAAAAAACAAACTTTTTATAAAATATATAGTAAGAGAAAATAATACAGAATCCTTCGTTTTGAAGGTTTACTGAAATCGGCAATCTGAAAATCGGCCAATCTGAAAATCGGCATATAGTAAAATTCCATTTCTATTATTGTGATAAATTCTGAAATGTGTTGCACAACTGCTTCTACTGCTGAAAATTATTAGCTGAAGACAGTAGAATGTTTTCTGTAAATAAATTTCTTAAAAATTTGACTTGTCTTCCTTCCACATGAAAATTACCATAAAATACTAAAATAATACTTAGATAATCTGCAATAAAGATTATTTTCGTGCAAAATGGTAGAGGCTAAAAATAATACATATTTTTTACATACTTGCTTTTAAAATATATAATATAGATAACAACCGTTATTTAAACGTTTTTGCCTATTAAAATTAAATTATTTTAAAGTTATTATTAAAAAAATAGTTTTAACTCTGCTCGTTAATAAGGATATCATTTTTAGTGTTGAAATTTCGCTCACATGAAAAGTCGCAGAAAGTACGTAAAATCAGCGCCACATGTCGGCTGATACTCACTGAAATGAAGCTAATATATATATATATATATATATATATATATATATATATATATATATATATATAATAATATCTATTCACGTATGAAGTTTAGGAATTTATACTCTATAGGTCCTGATATATAGCTTTCCTCTACAAGGAATCACAGTATAACATTGATACCATTACAACAATCTATACACATATTAAATCAGTATAGTGAAATACAGTAATCTTTTGACATATCAGGGTTTGTGTAATTATAAGTGATAGAGAAACTGAGAAATAGCCTTCGAAAAAAAGCAGGAGAAGTCTTATGATAGCTACTCCATCTGTTGGGCACTTTGCATCAAAAGTTGATAGGTACTAATTTCGGTCAAGGTATATTTAAATATAAATTTATATGAAATTCTGTGCAATATTTTTTGAGATAGAACTGCCAGAAATTTTTGTAACAGAGAAACTAAATTTGTACCGATTACACTTGGGACTAAATCACTCAAAAGATGTCGCTATCATATAATTTACTGAAATACTTTAATATGGCAGTATAAGTCAAAATATCGTAGACACGTACATAATGAGGATTATTTTAAACCTTTCAATATTAAATTATATATATATATATATATATATATATATATTGTGTGTGTGTGTGTGTGTTTTGTGTAGAATACGGTATGTAAATCATTTAACATTCGTTTACACGGCTACCCAAAATAATTATATTGGGCAGTATTTGGAAATTGCTGGAAATGCCTTTCATGTTGTGTTATGTAATGTATTTTTCATATGGAACTTAGTTTGGGTACACACTGTGGAGTATGTATAATTTATAGACAATATACAGGTCTATTTAAAATTGATAGAACACGTCCTTTTTTATTGGATATAATTGATTGAATTGTTTTACTGTATTTTACCATGTCTAAGAAAACTGCTCAGTTGAAAATTAAATTTTTTTTATATCCATACGGTAAATAAGTATAAAGTTTAGTGGTTTTTCGTACAATATCGCGTTCTGAGGTTCCTTGAATGGTGAAGTCATGTTTTGAACTGCTGATTATTGTGTATGTCAATTATTAGCGTAACTTTTAGAAATAACTAAGAAGCAATTTAACTTTGGTATTTTAAACTTCACGTGATGTTGCTTGAAAATTCTGATGCAAATTGGTAATTTCAAGGAATATTTCTGTTTAAAGTTGTCTAAATATTTGAATATTTTGAAATAAGCTTTTAAATTGATATCAGTCTTGAAATTTTGTAAGTGCAGGTACTATATTTAAACGCGGGAAGGAGGGGGGGGGGGTGTGAATAGGCGGTAGCCCTCTCCCATTAATTTCACATGGAATTATTTGTCAAATACAACCTTTCCTAAACCTACTTTAGATTTTTTTAAAGTAGGTTTGTATACACTACTTGTTATCTTGCCTCTTAATCTTGGAAACTGCTTTTATAGTGTTAAAATGCAATGTACGAGAATGTCGCGGGCTTGATACACAAGTTTATTTTATTTTATTTATTTATTTTGCAAACCTGTTTCAAGTTTCATGCAACTAAATCAGTTTGAACTAAATCCATTTTTTATGCAATGTTGGATTTGTAAATTTAATGTGGATTTAAAATAAGGGACAACACGAGAAAGAGGGAGGCGAATGCTGAAATTTTTAGAATAATAAAACTAATATTAAGTCATGAATTTTGTTTCAACGTGTGAATCTGTTAATATCTAGCAGAAGCAGACACTTAAATTTCGTTGTCTCAGTGACTGAGAGGGGGAAAATGAAAATACCATGATATCAACTTTGGTTGACAGAAAACTTTGAGTATTGTAACTTCAATTTCAATGCTTATGGGGGGGACGCCAAACGACCTACCCTTTTCAAAAGACAACTATTTTTTCTTTCTCATGATAATAATAGCCGTGCAGTAGATAATCCAGGGCCTTTTTCCTTTTCTTATAAAGAAGTGCACATGTCTATTGTTAGCAGACAGTTTACTGAGGAGAGGAATGAATAACTTGTTTTCATTGATAACAAACAAGCTGTGGTACAAAATTTAAAATATTTGAAACTCGAAGAGCTCTGTTATCTTAAGTAATAGTATCTTAGTAATCCCGGTCCTCCTAATAACTGTACATTTTTTAAAATATTCCGATTCGACTTGCAGGCCTTTAAAACCTATCTGTATCAATGGCGCCGTGCTCGAAGCTCACATGCTTGAAGCTCACAGTAGGGAAATCGTGTCTGAAGCTCACATAGATTAGTATCTCGTGTCCCAAGCTCACAAATATATTTACCCCTTTCCCCCCGACTTATCAACTTGACAGGTGGGATTAGATTAGACCGTGGCTGTAGCGCACGTAACTCGTATCTCAAATAGAGCAGGCGCACGTGACGTCACTGCGATAAACATTGACAGATGATTCCGCACGTGCTTTAGAATGTAGGCAAAAGTGGGATAAAACACTATTGCTTAGCTACATACTTCCATTTCTCCATTATTTTAAAAATGATTTACATTTCTGCTAATATTAATATTGTTTAAACATAAAATTGGTAATTATGATTTGGATAAAGAGGGAAATTCGAAAGAACACCCTCAGGAAAATTTGGTTTTGTCATTCAGAGATAAAATTTTTGACTCCATTAAATTAAAAAAAGTTTTGAAAGCTTGTGAAAGTTATTTGATTTGCAATTATAATCAGTATAGTAAATGTATTAGTTTAATTAAAGAAGATGAATGTTATTGCAATTCGGATAGTTTAAAAGATTTTATTGATCCTTATTATGGTCATATTGTCTCAGGAAATTTAAATATAATTGAAGATGATCATTTAAAAAGTATTATGAATTTGGGATCAAGCTTTAGGTTGAATTTTAATTATAGCAATAAAAAAATCATTGATTTTATAGAAAAAGATTTAGACATTTTTATTTTAAAAATTTCCTATAAATATAGCTGGCCTTTTGAAGATTTTAAACAATGGAAATTTAAATTTTTGTACCTTTTTAAGAAACAATTGCTTTTCCTTAGAAATTACTATAGTAGATTTAACCTTGATGAGTTTAATTATAGTGCTGAACTTAAAAAAAGTATTGAACGTATTGAAAAAGTATTGTAGCGGTAGGACTGTTTGTTTGTCCATTATCAGCTTATCTCATGTCCACACTGTAAATAAAGTATTGTTTGTAGTTCGATTTTCAACTTTTATTTTTCTTTCCTTTATAATATAATGCTTTAAAATCACTTGAATATGAAAGTAAAAATTTTTAGCGGTTGATCTCTATGTTCATATTAAAGAAATTGAAATTTGGTATTTTGAAATTCGTACGTGGTTGCTGCTTGAAAAGTTTCATTAAGATTGTCAAGTCATTAGGTAAATTAAAACAACTTTGAACTTAAGTTACATTCATTTGTTCTGATTATTATATATAATTTAATACAATAGTTATTTTATCATTTAAATTTATAGTAATCATAAAAAATTGATTCTTCATCTTATAATATGAAATTGCTTCTCTTAACAATAGTTACTACAATAATTTCTTTAAAAAAAAAATTAGAGTATTTTCTGTCAGTTTTATGGCCTACCAGAGATCGAGAACTGATGGCTTCGATCCGAGGTTGTGCTCATCGACCTAGCCGTTAGGAGGTTTCCGTGGTTTTCTCCGGAACTCGCATAAATACGGGCTAGAAGCCCTTAAAAATCCCTTAACAAATGCCTCCACGGAGAGGGCATTTTCCCTTTAGACCTATGACCCTAAAGTAGACAATCGGGCTTAAATTCCACAACCAACCAACCATCTCTCAATTTTATAAAATAAATAAATAAAATAGTGCTAAAAGAATAATTGTTTTAATTTGACCTATTTTGTCTCAACTAAATCGTCCTCAGGTTCTTAAAAAAAAAAAAAAGAATATTATTTACGTTAAATTTAAGATATTTTTTAAATTTAAAATTGTAGCATTCTTAACCGAAAAATTGAAACATGTATCAAAGTAAAACGAAAATGCGTAACATTTGAAAATTTTGTTAAAATATCAAAAAGTCAAATAATTTTTATTTTATTTATTTATTTATTTATTTACTTTTTTATTCATTCATTTTTTGCATGTATAAAAATCGCAATCCATCCATCCAGTTAAAAATGCTATCAGTATGAATGTTTCAACTCATTTTCTGGAAAATAGCAATAGTTAAAATATGTCTTATCTCTCAGTATTAAATATATTCATCAAGAGTCACATTTACTAGGAAATTTAAATAAAATGGTAATGAATATTGTATATTATATTTCTATATTCTATATATTCTATATATATATATATATATATATATATATATATATATATATATATAATTTAATATATATAGAATATATATATATAAATAATTTAATTTTCTTAAGTTTGTTCTAAATTTTGGGTTTGTTTTTAGATTGCATACCTTAGAAACAATTACAATATAAATTTCTGTCTAACATTATCTCTCAATTTATAATACATATATATTATATATATTTTAACTAGGCCAAAGGAAAAAAGAAAAAAAAAATAGTCCTTACGTCCTTAAAAAAAATGTTTGGAAGCATTGTTTCCGAAAATTTTAAGATTTCTTTCTTTCTTTCTTTCTTTCTTTCTATTTTTTTTTTTTTTTTTTTTTTCAATATCACATTAATATCAAAACATTCTTATTCACTGTATACATGGAAAAAAATTGAAAAATGCTATCATGTTCTCATTCATAGTCCAAAGAATCGAATAGCACAACAATTTCGCTTTTTCTTATCTATAAAAATCACAATTCATTCTCCTAAACATGTTATGAAAATGAATGTTTCAACTCAATATTTTTAAAATAGTAATCACGAAGGTATGTTTGTCATTGAATAGAGACATCAAGAAAAATTATATTTATTGGTAAATTAAAAATCATTTCTCTTTCACATAAATTGTGAGTTGAGTAACTTTATTGAGAAATGAATACAAAAATTTTCATATTCATATCTAATATAAAAAATTGGTTCATAAAGACAAATAAATGTATAAACAAATTGCAAAAGGAAATTGCCTCTGCATATGAAAATTCACTATATTTTTTTTTACTTATTTTAAATCTATAATAATAAATGGAAAGGTTTGTCTGTCTGTCTGTCTGTCTGTCTGTCTGTCTGTCTATCTGTCTGTCTGTCTGTCTGTCTGTCTGTCTGTCTGTCTGTTCTTTTATACGTTCAGCCCCTATTGAACGCAGAAGTACAAGAATTGACATACGGATGCTCTGGAGCCTTTCCGATGTTTTCCTCGAAACAGAATTAAAAAATCTTAATTAGTTTCGGAGATATTAATTAAAACGCTGACCCATATCGATCGCGAAAATGACCAAAAATCCTTATTGCTTAAAAAGAGGCATTCTATCAGCATTCAGCAGACGATTTTAACGGCTGTCTCTAACGGAAAAAAAACATGTGCAAGTCATTAATGTCACATGATCTTTAACTGGGGTTAAAAATTGCAAATTTCAAAGTGCTTCAAATTTTCTTTTTCGTACACAACACTTAATATACAACCTATTCAGCACAAAACCAACCTGCAGTTAAAATTTCATCAAATTTCATTTATAAACAAAGCAGTTACATTTTAATTGCTAATTAAATTTTATTCTAACACGTAATCTATCTTTCAATAGACGATAGGAGTTTCCATAGCAACAAAATACATTTGAAGGACTAAAAAATACTTTTTCTTTTTTTTTTACTTCCATTACCCGACTACGGTGGTATATATATAGGTTTTGGCGAAATAAAAAATATTTATTTTTCTTTTTACTTCCATTAATAAAACTACCGTAGATAATGGAATTAGAGATTTCACGTGATTTACATGTTTTAGAATGTCCTGATCGGTTTTCTTTTGTATCACAGCAACTAATTAAAATAATTTCATAAGTAACACATTATTTGAAAGCTTTGTTGATTTGGAATTGAACAGTAGATTACAGAAATTTCTACCGCCAGATATTTTAAAATTTCGATATTTCAAATTCCAATTAAATTATTTTTGATACATCATTCGAAAGATATTTTAAAGTTCTTTTAAATTATCGAAAGTTTTCACCAGATTTACACGCTTTGAGATCTCCTGAATTAGTTTTCTTTTGTATCTCAGCTACTAATTAAAATAATTTCATGAGTAATGCATCATTAGAAAGCTTTTTTAGATTTGGAATCGAACAGTGGAATACAGAAATTTGTACCGCCAGATGGCGCTGTAATATTTTAAAATTTCAAAATTTCAAATTCTAATTATGATTAAATTATTTTTAATACATCATTCGAAAGATATTTTAAAGTTCTTTTAAATTATCGAAAGTTTTCACCAGATTTACACGTTTTGAGGTGTCCTGAATCAGTTTTCTTTTATATCTCAGTTATTAATTAAAAAAATTTCATAAGTAATACATCATTTGAAAGCTTTGTTGACTTGATACACATTTTAAAGTACTTATTATCGAAAATGGAATTCGAGATTTCACCCGATTTACACGTTTTGAGGTCTCCTGATTAGGTTTTCTTTTGTATCTCAGCTACTAATTAAAATAATTTTATAAGTAATACATCATTAGAAAGCTTTTTTGATTTGGAATCGAACAGTGGATTACAGAAATTTCTACCGCCAGATGGCGCTGTAATATTTTCAAATTTCAATATTTCAATTTCTAATTATGATTAAATTATTTTTAATGCATCATTCGAAAGATATTTTAAAGTTCTTTTATATTATCGACAGTTTTCACCAGATTTACACGTTTTGAGGTCTCCTGAAACAGTTTTTTTTTTTTTTTTTTTTTTTTTTTTTTTTTTTTATCTCAGTTATTAATTAAAAAAAGTTCATAAGTAATACATCATTTGAAAGCTTATTTTAGTTGATACACATTTTAAAGTACTTTTACATTATCGAAAAATGGAATTCGAGATTTCACCCGATTTACACGTTTTGAGGTGTCCTGATTAGGTTTTCTTTTGTATCTCATCTACTAATTAAAATAATTTCATGAGTAATACATCATTTGAAAGCTTTGTTAATCTGGAATGGAACAATAGATTACAGAAATTTCTACCGCCAGATGGCGCTGTAATATTGATCTAATATTCTAATTATGATTAAATTATTTCTAATACATCATTCGAAAGATATTTTAAAGTTTTTTTACATTATCGAAAGTGGAATTCGAGATTTCACCTGATTTACAATTTAAAGTATCCTGATCAGGTTTTCTTTTGCATCTCAGCTAATTGAGTAAGAATAAGTAACTGGAATGGAACAATAGATTACAGAAATTTCTACCGCCAGAAGGCGCTGTAATATTTTTTAATTTCAATATTTCATATTCTAATTATGATTAAATTATTTCTAATACATCATTCGAAAGATATTTTAAAGTTCTTTTACATTATCGAAAGTGTAATTCGAGATTTCACCTGATTTACAATTTAAAGTGTCCTGATCAGGTTTTCTTTTGCATCTCAGCTAATTGAGTAAGACCGTTCAAAATTGGTATATGCAAGTTAATTAGGAGTGGCTGGAACGGTGGGGAAGGAATAGGCGCGCAGCGCGCATGGGTTTGGGACCCGGTGCGAGTTTTTACCCGATGATAAAAGATTTTTTTTTAAATTTTATTTTCTTAATAATAAAAGTTTGAGTTGAGAAGGAATATGCGTGTACAGCGCACGTATATCCTCAAGCGTGCGCGCGCAGCGCGCATGGGTCTGCGCTGCCGAAGGCAGTGGCGTCCCGGTGTGAGTTTTTACCCGATGCTAAATGATATATTTTTTAATTCCTTTTCTTGAGAATGAAAGTTTATGAGTAATAACATTGAATTTTGAGAAGTCATAAGGATAGTGAAGGAAAACGTGCGCGCAGCGCACGGGTCTACGCTGCCGAAGGCAGTGGGGACCCGGTGCGACATCTTTCCCGATCAGAATTTTTTTTCTCTTTCTTTATCACATGATACAAATTAATGCAATTTTGAGAATTCATTAATTATTGTGATTCATTTAAAAATAGTGACCAGCGAAGCGGGCGTAGCCTGCTAGTCTATAATAATAAATGGAAAGGTTTGTCTGTCTGTCTGTCTGTCTATCTATCTGTCTGTCTGTCTGTCTGTCTGTCTGTCTGTCTGTCTGTTCTATTATACGTTCAGCCCCTATTGAACGCAGAAGTACAAGAATTGACATACGGATGCTCTGGAGCCTTTCCGGTGTTTTCCTTGAAACAGAATTTAAAAATCTTAATTAGTTTCGGAGATATTAATTAAAATGCTAACTCATATCGATCGCGAAAATGACCAAAAATCCTTATTGCTTAAAAAGAGGCATTCTATCAGCATTCAGCAGACAATTTTAACGGCTGTCTCTAACGGAAAAAAAACATGTGCAAGTCATTAATGTCACATAATCTTTAACTGGGGTTAAAAATTGCAAATTTCAAAGTGCTTCAAATTTTCTTTTTCGTACACAACAATTAATATACAACCTATTCAGCACAAAACCAACCTGCAGCTAAAATTTCATCAAATTTCATTAATAAACAAAGCAGTTACATTTTAATTGCTAATTAAATTTTATTCTAACACGTAATCTATCTTTCAATAGACAATAGGAGTTTCCATAGCAACAAAATACATTTGAAGGAACTAAAAAATACTTTTTCTTTTTCTTTTTACTTCCATTACCCGACTACCGTGGTATATATATAGGTTTTGGCGAAATAAAAAATATTTATTTTTCTTTTTACTTCCATTAAAAAAACTACCGTAGATAATGGAATTAGAGATTTCACGTGATTTACATGTTTTAGAATGTCCTGATTAGGTTTTCTTTTGTATCACAGCTACTAATTAAAATAATTTCAAAAGTAACACATTATTTGAAAGCTTTGTTGATTTGCAATTGAACAGTAGATTACACAAATTTCTACCGCCAGATATTTTAAAATTTCGATATTTCAAATTCCAATTAAATTATTTTTGATACATCATTCAAAAGATATTTTAAAGTTCTTTCAAATAATCGAAAGTTTTCACCAGATTTACACGCTTTGAGGTCTCCTGAATTAGTTTTCTTTTGTATCTCAGCTACTAATTAAAATAATTTCCCGAGTAATGCATCATTAGAAAGCTTTTTTAGATTTGGAATCGAACAGTGGAATACAGAAATTTGTACCGCCAGGTAGCGCTGTAATATTTTAAAATTTCAAAATTTCAATTTCTAATTATGATTAAATTATTTTTAATACATCATTCGAAAGATATTTTAAAGTTCTTTTAAATTATCGAAAGTTTTCACCAGATTTACACGCTTTGAGGTCTCCTGAATTAGTTTTCTTTTGTATCTCAGCTACTAATTAAAATAATTTCCCGAGTAATGCATCATTAGAAAGCTTTTTTAGATTTGGAATCGAACAGTGGAATACAGAAATTTGTACCGCCAGGTAGCGCTGTAATATTTTAAAATTTCAAAATTTCAATTTCTAATTATGATTAAATTATTTTTAATACATCATTCGAAAGATATTTTAAAGTTCTTTTAAATTATCGAAAGTTTTCACCAGATTTACACGTTTTGAGGTGTCCTGAATCAGTCTTTTTTTTTGTATCTCAGTTATTAATTAAAAAAAAGTTCATAAGTAATACATCATTTGAAAGCTTATTTTAGTTGATACACATTTTAAAGTACTTTTACATTATCGAAAAATGGAATTCGAGATTTCTCCCGATTTACACGTTTTGAGGTGTCCTGATTAGGTTTTCTTTTGCATCTCATCTACTAATTAAAATAATTTCATGAGTAATACATCATTTGAAAGCTTTGTTAATCTGGAATGGAACAATAGATTACAGAAATTTCTACAGCCAGATGGCGCTGTTATATTTTTAAATTTCAATATTTCATATTCTAATTATGATTAAATCATTTCTAATACATCATTCGAAAGATATTTTAAAGTTCTTTTACGTTATCGAAAGTGGAATTCGAGATTTCACCTGATTTATAATTTAAAGTGTCCTGATCAGGTTTTTTTTTGCATCTCAGCTAATTGAGTAAGAATAAGTAACTGGAATGGAACAATAGATTACAGAAATTTCTACCACCAGATGGCGCTGTAATATTGATCTAATATTCTAATTATGATTAAATTATTTGTAATACATCATTCGAAAGATATTTTAAATTTTTTTTACATAATCGGAAGTGGAATTCGAGATTTCACCTGATTTACAATTTAAAGTGTCCTGATCAGGTTTTCTTTTGCATCTCAGCTAATTGAGTAAGAATAAGTAACTGGAATGGAACAATAGATTACAGAAATTTCTACCGCCAGATGGCGCTGTAATATTTTTAAATTTCAATATTTCATATTCTAATTATGATTAAATTATTTCTAATACATCATTCGAAAGATATTTCAAAGTTCTTTTACATTATCGAAAGTGGAATTCGAGATTTCACATATTTACAATTTAAAGTGTCCTGATCTGGTTCTCTTTTGCATCTCAGCTAATTGAGTAAGACCGTTCAAAATTGGTAGATGCAAGTTAATTAGGAGGGGCTGGAACGGTGAGGAAGGAATAGGCGCGCAGCGCGCATGGGTTTGGGACCCGGTGCGTGTTTTTACCCGATGATAAAATATTTTTTTTTTTTTTCTTAATTATAAAAGTTTGAGTTGAGAAGGAATATGCGTGTACAGCGCACGTATATCCTCAAGCGTGCGCGCGCAGCGCGCATGGGTCTGCGCTGCCGAAGGCAGTGGCGTCCCGGTGTGAGTTTTTACCCGATGCTAAATGATATATTTTTTAATTCCTTTTCTTGAGAATGAAAGTTTATGAGTAATAACATTGAATTTTGAGAAGTCATAAGGATAGTGAAGGAATACGTGCGCGCAGCGCACGGGTCTACGCTGCCGAAGGCAGTGGGGACCCGGTGCGACATCTTTCCCGATCATCAGAATTTTTTTTCTCTTTCTTTATCACATGATACAAATTAATGCAATTTTGAGAATTCATTAATTTTTGTGATTCATTTAAAAATAGTGACCAGCGAAGCGGGCGTAGCCTGCTAGTAATATATATGTATGCATTTTTTTTTTTTTTTTTTTTTTTACTGTTAAAATTTTCATGAAAGCATTAAACATTTTCCATTATCTCATTTTCCTACTACTTTTAAAATTTTCTGTTTTACCTATAAATGATAATGCGAATTGAAAATCTATTACATTTTGTTATTTCACAAATGTTAAACATCTGTTTTTTTATTTTTTTATTTTTTTTTAATACTAAACCAGTTTTCCATAGCAACACATTCAGTCAAATACATTTCTATTCTGCAAAATTATACTATACGTTAGAAGACAATATTTAAATTATATATATATTTTTTTTCTTTTTCAAAACATTTATGCATTATTATTATTTTCTTAAGGTAAAAATGAAGTATACTACTCAATTTGTAGTAATATAGATCTACAAAAGATTGTAAGTAACCAATTTTTAGAGTGAATTCATTTCCAAAGAAAGAAAATATATTTATATATATACTCTTAAAAAATATATAACTTCAATCGGAAAAAAAATTCCCGAAATCATTGCTAAGTCGCCCGTTTTAGTAACCTAATTAACGCCAAGTGAGTAAAAAGGTCTTCATACTATCTATAACGCTGTCAGGTTAGGCATTCCCCGAGTATAATTAAAAACATTTCATGTATTCATGTATTCAGGTATTTTAATATTGAAACCGGTAAATATTAACGAAAAATCTGATAAGAAGAAATATCTTACTTAAAATCAATGCTTTTGTAAATGTTTAAATATAAAATTGTAAATTGTTATTGGTTGTAGTTATAAATTTTAAACCTATGTATGTATGTATGTATGTATGTATGTATGTATGTATGTATGTATGTATTATTTGTACGTAAATAATATTTTTTAGATGTTCCATCACTGAAAATACTGCTACAACTACAATTAATAATAATAATAATAATAATAATAATAATAAAATCATTAATAATAAAAAAAAAATTTGAAAGCATTAAAACGTTAAATTTAAAATTTTTTAAAAGTCGAAAAAGAAAGAAAGAAAGAAAGAAAAATAAATAAATTCCCGCTTACAATTTCTTTTTAATTTAAGCTTGATCATCATTCACAGGAATTTCCTTACCACAAAACATACCAGAGAAAAAAAACTATGTGCCTACTTGCTGTCACTTCACATGATTCTCTTTCAATAAAATGGACCCCGTCAGAAACTTCAAATTAAGAATTTAGTCCTTACATAAATTTATATATACAGTCAGTTTTTCCAGATGAAAATTTAAATTCTCCCTACTAAATGAAGAAAAAAAAAATCTCTACATTCCTCACGTTAAAATATTTTTAGCCTACAAAATACCCTACGATTCAAAACAATTAATAGAAATTATATAAAATCATATAAATAATTTTATTTTAATATTTTCTAGTATTAAAATAATAATAATAATAATAATAATAATAATAATCGTTTCTTATTAATATACACATAAGTTGATTGTTGAAACAAACGAACAAAAAAAAAAAAACAAGTACCTGATTTATGCATACAAATGTATATTTGTGAAAACACAGTAAATAAAATGGACTATGTTTCTATAATTTGTTTAAATTTAATAATGTTAGTTCTGTATTCTATTAAATTATTAAATCAAACAACTAATCTACTTTGACATGTTTTCACATCAAACTTGTCTAATAAATTTAATTTTGTAATGTAATCAATGTTAAACCAGCAAATATCGACTTGATAGCTAACTCTGCCTCCTTAGGGGTGTGGCTACACGAAATGGGTGGTGCGAGTACATCAAAGAGAAATAAAAAGGTTAATTTACAGAAAGGAAAACGCATTTTGACGTAAAAGAAAATAAAAAAAATACACTTTTAGATCAGTATATTTACAATTAAGATTTTGTACTGCACAATATGTTTTATTTGAGAGTTGGGTGTATACAAATAACTTGACAATTGCTGATGAAAACAATTGCAATTTCGAGGAAATTTAAATTTAAAATGTACATGACTTATTGTCCAATTTATTTTAAAACTTTGATGCTAATGATATCCAAATATAAGATAAATGTTATATTTTTTATTAAAATTATATAATAAACTTACCATTTCGGAATAATAATAGTAGTAATAATAGAATTGAGGACATATGAAAAATATGCAAATTTTCCAACTATGGTAATTTATGCCGGAACAATTATAGTAATGCAATTTTGTCTCTCTTACTTATTTTCTTGAGTAATTTTCACCAGTAACTAGGATGAAATAGGAAGAAAACTACCTTCATAAAAAGTAGTAGAAGTACAAAAAGAGGGTGGTACGAATAATACACTGGAATAAATTTTACATGTTGGCAGTTGTGATCTATGAGATGTTTCACTTCGCACCAATCTGTAATAAAATAATGTATCAGAAAGGTTTTGTAAGCAACTTATTTACAGATATGTTTAAAACTTTTTGCGTTTTTAAAGAGAACGTTATAACTTTCATTAGATAATAAAAAAAAATAAATATAAATATAAAATCCCCCTGTACGCCAAAAGCAGAGCTGAAATTCCCTACAGTAGAGAGATATCCATACATCTGGCAACAATGCATACTGTGAAACCCAATATATAGTTCTTGCATCCACTATTTTATTGATTTATAAATCTTAAG